>CAUYRH010121458.1:0-48415 GCA_963574655.1 Perodicticus potto | reverse complement strand
ACCAGTTTTGAAGGTAATGGAATATAACAGAAAAGGAGTAAACAGTAAAGTGGAGTCAAACTTGCTCTTTTAACATTTCCATATCAAATACAGATGGCATGAAGACCACCTTAACATCATCAGGAGGGTTGTTGTCACAAGTGTAGTTAGTGACTTTCTACACTAATAATTCTGCCTGTAGTCCCAGCTACTTGGGAGGCTGAGGCAAGAGAATCCCCTAAGCCCAAGAGCTGGAGGTTGCTGCGAGCTGTGATGCCATGGCACTCTACTGAGAGCAGCAAAGTGAGACTCTGTCTCAAAAAAGAAAAAATACTAATAATTCTAATAGTTCTAACCAGGTACCCTTAAGATACTATGCAATGGGCCAAGAGGGAGGTAGAACCGGTTTTTTCTTTAAAGCAATAAAATGTAACAAAACAGGATGGAATTTCCCACTGATTCTCAGGAACAAGAATTATATCAAAATGGAGTTAGGCTTGCTTCTCTTTCACCTTAACACTGTTGTAACTATAGCCACCCGTAAGAAAAATACGGCCCCCCACTTTTGGTACAAATCAGAGGTGATTTTATTTACTAAAAAGGCAGACGGCCCAAATCAGGTTGTCATTTATTACATCTGCACAGGTGGACTGCTGCCCAAAGGGCAAACGGCCTCGAAAAGAAATGGAGGCAGCCTTTTATACCCTTTTTGTGCTGATGTGGCAAAGCAAGCATGTACAAAAGTGGAACATGGCTGGTTACGGGGCAGGATTACAGTCAGGTAGTTGGCTCAGGGGATAGCTGTGTGGCAGCTCAGGGGGATAACTCAGTAACCATAGAGACAACTTGGAAAGTCCAGTAGCTTGGGAAACTCAGTTACCTGGGAAACTTTGCTTGAGAGAGCTTCCACCATTGTTTAGCTGGCTAGGGGGGTTTAGGTAAGTTTCTCATCATTGTGTTTAGACATTGCTACCATTGCTAGGGAGTCAGGGAACTCGGAGAACTTCCTTGTCAGAAACCTGTTCTCAGAATTAAACCAAAAAGGGGGGTTTGAGATGGAGGGGACTCAGGCTGAAACAGTTAGGGGCCTTAGGGATCTTCTTGCTGGGTCGGTTACTACAACACAAGTCACTTACTTGGGTGCATTAAACTCACAAAATACCTCTAACCACAAACTGTAACATGTGTTCCCTCTTCCTGCTGAAGGAGCTAAGGAAATTTCACCCCAAAATATGACTCCTTGGTATAGTTTGTTTTTTTGTTTTTTGTTTTTTTGTAGAGACAGAGTCTCACTTTATTGCCCTTGGTAGAGTGCCATGGCATCACACAGCTCACAGAAACTTCCAACTCCTGAGCTTAGGTGATTCTCTTATCTCAGCCTTCGAGTAGCTGGGACTACAGGCGCCTGCCACAATGCCCAGCTTTTTTTTTGTTGAAATTTGGCTGGGGCTGGGTTTGAACTCACTCCCCTCCGTGTATGAGGCCAGCACCCTACCCACTGAACCACAGGTGCCGCCCATAAAAATAATTTTAATTAAAAGGCCATTCATGACCAGAAAGCAGGTGGCCTTTTCTGATTCTAAATCAGGTCACTCAGATTTTATAGGTGCTCCTGGCTCATTTGAAGCACAATACCTATCTCTCAGGTTAATATACAAATTAATCTGTTTCCATCCATCTATACTCTCCCCTCCTAGCAACCACTTGCTGAACATATACTTTCCAGTTTCTCTCTCCTCCCCTTCAAAAAGGCATCTTTAAAAGTCACTGACCATTGCTGAGACTTTGGGTAATCATTCGTAGTTCCCCCCATGCACATGGTATTTGAAAATAAACCTTTCTCTTATTAATCTACCATAATTGTGAGTTGATCTTTCAGAGAACCAAATAAAGGGAAAAGGGTAGGTTTCACTGTGATCCATACCAGCCATGGCCCTGCCTTTCTTTGTTCTATTGGACCAAACATATTAAAGCTGCTTCTGCTTCTTCTTTTTTATTTTTAGATAGAATCTCACTTTGTCACTCTTGGTAGAGTGCCCTGGAGTGACAGCTCACAGCAATCTTAAACTCTTGGGTGCAAGTGATTCTCTTGCCTCAGGCTCCTGAGTAGCTGGGACTAGAGGCACCCGCCATAAACGCCCAGTTATTATTGTTATTATTATTTTTTTAGAGACGGGATCTTGCTCTCGCTCAGGCTGGTATCAAACCTGTGAACTCAGGTAATCCACCAGCCTGAGCCTCCCAGAGTGCTAGGATTACAGGCCTAAGCCACCGCTCCTGGCCTATATTAATGCTTGTTAAGCACACTCCAAAGCTGAACTCTTCTCTTTCTGGGTTTGAAAAGCGACAGCATAGCTGATGAATATGACTAGACATCGAATCCCTTTATGTATCCTGTGATCCTTGGATGCAAGTTTTGGTAATTTGCTCTGAATAGTCTGAACTAAACAGGTCCCTAACATTTCTGTGAGTATCCTAGACTGCACTCCAAGAAAATCTGGGCACGTCGCCTTTAAGATCAAGCCAAGTCGGGTCCTGTCCTAGGAGAAGCGACGCTTGGTTTCCCACCGTCCCTCAGGATACAAAGTGGACTTTGTCCACTGCATAAAGAAAGATCAATTCTCCAAGACGTGCCCGGAAGCAAAGTGGAAATGTCAAAACCCAGAAGGCCAATGAAAGCTTACGAAGGGCCTTTTTACGTAGGCGCGCAGACGTGAGGGCGGGACTTTGAGTGTGTTACCGGTGACGGCCATTTTGGTCCCTCGCTAAGGCTTATGAAGCGCTTGTTCGTCGCCGGGGTAACGGAGCGGAAAAACCCCAGAAGCGGCTCGGTTCCCGCAGCGCGGGGGCGGACGTGAAGCTTAACTAACAGGGGCCGGGAACGGCAGTGCCCTCCTGGTTTTTTTCTCACCGCCGCTCCCGGCCCCGCTCTTCCAGATGAACTAGACTGAGGTGGGTGCGGCGTCCCCGGCCCGACCCACTTCCGAGTGCGGGGCAGCAACTGTGTTCCGCGAGAAGGGGCGTTCCTGCAGGCTAACGAGGGTTTGGTGCCGCCTGGGCTAAAATGTCAACCCGGGCAGCCGGGAGAGGTGGAAGGTTGTGAAGGGAGGGTGGAGGAGGGCATGCCCGGAGATAGAAGTTCGCAGTTGAGAAAAGGGAACACGGACGTGCGCGGGGAGACGGACACGTGCTCGAGGAGACAGAGACAGGCGCGAGGAGACCAGGTGATGGGAAGAGATCCAGGGAATCCGAGACAGGCGCAAGGGGAAGGGAACGAGCTTACGGAGTCGTGAAGTGACACAGGGAGACGGAGACGGGGGTAGGGAGATGGGAAGTGACACTGAGATTTGGGGACGGGCACGGGGATATCAGCGAATAGGCCGCTGTAATAGACCCCAGAGAACTGGCAGGGGCCGGGCCCTAGTGTTGAAAGTGAAGAAGAGATGTGATTAGTTGCTTCGTAGATCTGAAAGATAAGCGTAGCAGGTTTTCCAGTCCATCGCCATTCCTGTGAGCAAAAACAGGGACCGTCAAGAACAATTACAAGGGTTTTGTTTTGTTTTCCAGAGTAATTGTAAGAATGGGGCTGAGGAAGGGAGCATAGTGGGAAGGGTTCAGGGGGATCATGGGTTGCATTTTGGATTTGAGACTCTTAAATGTGTCAATATGTGTATGTACCGGCGGCGCCTGTAGCTCAGTGGGTAGGGTGCCGGCCATATACACAGAGGCTGGCGGGTTTGAACCCGTCCCTGGCCTGCTAAAACAACGACAACTGCAACAACAATAACAACAAAATAGTCGGGCGTTGTAGCTGGTGCCTGTAGTCCCACCTACTTGGGAGGCTGAGGCAAGAGAATCGCTTGAGCCCAAGAGTTTGAGGTTGCTGTGAGCTGTGACGCCATGGGTAAGCTACCCAGGGCGAAATCTTGAGACTCTGTCTCACACACACACACATGAAAGTACGTCCTGGCACGTGGACATGAAGGTCTGGAGTCTGAGGAAGAGGGTTGGGTGGAGATAGGCAAAGGTTAGAGGGTATAGAGTGGACCAGACACAGACTAAGGATCAGATTGAGTAGGGGAGTATGAAGGTTATTACTGCAGATAAGCTCTGTAATGAGGGAGAGGAGGCCTGTGACTTTGGGGCAGACAATGGGTGGGTCCATAAGCCCTATACTTTCTTTAGAAAAGTGTAGGCCTGTAGTAGGAAGGATTCTGGCCACTTTCTGCAAAACAGGAGGCCTAGATGGGGTAAGGAGCTGGCTGACAATGGAGACAGTTGTAAGTTGGTTTACATTCTATATCTGAAGATTTGGCTGACTCTCAGAGACCATCCAGGATAGTGAAGGAGCTGGGTTCCACTCTCTGATACGGTTTTTTCCCCTTTCCACATGTCAGAATAGAAGGGGATGATCTGCCACTCTAGTCAGGGTTCCTTAGCAAGCTCCCTTCTGAGTACTGTGTAGCTGGCAGCCCATACAGAACCAGTAGCTGACCTGCAGGCTCAGCCCCTCTGTACAACTCATTAACTTAGGAATGTCTGAAATACTTAATGATTTAAACCCTATGGTAGACCAATGTCTTTCTAAATATGTACATATCGTCAGACAAATTAGTAGCAAAATTATTCAATAAATTAAATTTCTGAAATAGTTCATAATTGGTTTGACGTTATTTACCTCTGTTTGTTTTCCATGGAAAATATTAATGTCACATTCTCTAAAATCTTGAAAAGACAAAAATATACCTCAAAATTCCAAAACTCTACTATTTCACTTACACTGAAAACATATACCTAGCTATTAATTCTTGGACAGTAGTAGCTTATATTTATTATGTATTGCTAATGTTTTATGCAAATAAGAGGTGGAGCCATTTTCTTATCCTCTACTTACAGATGAGATTACTGAAGCTCAGGGAGGGTTAGTTCTGTTCTAGAGTCATGGAGCAGCTGTGAGGCAGCACTGAGGTCTGAGGAGCTGAATTTGTACAGTCAAGTTTCAGATCAGTTTGCTACAGAGCAAGGCAGAAGAGGTGGTAGTCCATCTCACCTGTAGGATCCTACCATGGTTGCCCATTTCTCACAGCTTCTCTGTTTCCCCAGGGTGCTCTAGCGATGGCAGAAATGGAACCTGCACAGGTGAGTAGAGGGATTCTTACTTCTCACCTACCCTAATTATCCCGTGGATGAATTTGGCCCCTCCACTGTAAGGAAAGGTGGTGTCCCAAGACCCTTTGCTGTTCTTCTCCCTCTCTTATGTCTGAAGACTGTAATTCCATGAGGCTCATTATCCTAAATTTGATCCTGGTTTATATGGAGGGGTTCCCTGTTTTGACAGTTGGTGTGGTAAGATATGTCAGGATGTCCTAGGCACAGGATTCAGATTGTTTCAATGGTTGGATATGAGACCGAACTGTGATTTGATTTTTTTTTTTTTTTTTTTTTGCGGTTTTTGGTCAGGGTTGGGTTTAAACCCACCACCTCCAGCATATGGGGCCAGTGCCCTACTCCTTTGAGCCACAGGTGCTGCCCTGAACTGTGATTTTCATGGAACTGCAAGTCTCATATCTGGTAGGAATGGGGAACAGAGAGGGAGTTGGCTAGAGGCACACAGACACCAGGCATGGGGTAATAGCCTAAGATTCTGGGCCTGTAATTGGAGGGTGGTAGGATGTAGGGAAGATTTGAAATGGTCCTGATTTAAAAGACCCCCTGACTTCACAGGGGAGGACAGACTGTGGAGGTGAAGGTAAAGGTTGGGGGACCCAGGAGGGTGTTCTTGAATCAGGCCAGATGGATGTTGGTGGTGGCTGGACAAGAGTGGTGTTGATGGAGGTGAAAGGAATGATTAGCTTTGGGTTTCATTTTTTTTTGTTTTTTTTTTTGAGATAGAGTCTCACTATGTTGCCCTCAGTAGAGTGCTGTGGTGTCACAACTCACAGCAACCTCAAACTCTTGGGCTTAAGCAATTCTTTTGCCTCAGCCTCCCAACTTTGGGTTGAATTTTGAAAGAGAGCTGTCTATGTTGTATGAGATGGAGAGTGTGGGAGCTGGGAGGTGGGATGGAAGAGTGGTCAGGGGTGGCCCTGTGTTTTTTTTTTGTTTGTTTAGAAGGACAGATACTCCATCATTTAAGATGTGGGAAATCAGCACTATGAGGAATCTTCAGAGAGAATGAAGAGTCAGTTTTTGTCCATGTCATGAATATTCCAGAGACTCCTAGTGGAAAAGTTCAGTTTGGAAACATCTACAACATGGTAGCTGTTTTATGGATGGCAGTGAAGTTGTAGATCAAATTTAGGAGGTGGCACTTCCAGTTGTAGTCGCAGTGCTATTCTAAGATAAGGAATAGGACTGAGAGGTCAGAGAACCATCTCTCTACTGAAGCAATCCACCTCTCTGGCAGGAGTAGTGAATGGATGCCCTAGGCCCTGGCACTGGGCATTTTGGGAGGATGAGTCCAAATTTGGTTTTCTGGGAGGCCAAGTTCTGGGGGCCCCAGGGAAACTGGTTGGTCTGTGTGCTAGATACACTGGTCATTGGAAGCATGGGGAAAAAAGGTACCCATGCCACCAGGACCCAAGAGGAAGTTGGGTCCTTCCTCCACAAGAGGAAGTTGTTGGGGAGAGGGACTTCCGGAAATCCTGGAGAGAGATAAGCAACAATTGTGCCCATGGAGTTTTAATTATGGGTGTAAGAATAATGACAGGGACCAGCCAGTGACATGGAAAGAAAATATTTATTCCTTACATTTCCTCTAGGAGGAGCCACATGGCTGCTGAAGCACCAGAGTTGGTTAGGAGGCAGAAGACAGGAGTGAGGTGACAGCTGGGACCATTGCTTCTTTTAAGGTTCCTGAGGGAAGGACAAAGCCATGCAGGTGACCAGCTGAAACCTGGCTAGTTTGAGTAATTCCTGCACACTTGGGGAGGGCATTGGTTGTCATTAGGTAGATGTGTGGTTCCTGTCCCTGGGTCATTGTAGAACAAAGCAAATACGGGTTTATTCTGAGAAAGATAAAGATGTGGTTCAGAATATGGGTTCTGGATGGCAGAAGGAGGAAAACAAATTCAGCTATTAGTGTGGCCCTGTATTTAGTGGGCAGCAAATAGATGAATAGATAATCTAAAATCTAAGTAAATGCAATTTGAAGAAGCTACTTAAGTAATGTACTGAACTGTCCCAATTTTGGCAGGGCCGTGTGGTCTTTGAGGACGTGGCCATATATTTTTCCCAGGAGGAATGGGGGCACCTTGATGAGGCTCAGAGGTCACTGTACCGAGATGTGATGCTAGAGAACATGGCGCTTCTGTCCTCACTGGGTAAGGACCTCACACCCACACAGCATCCTGGGGTGGGCTGTCTCCCCATTTTTATCTAAGTGTAGCTCTGCCTCCCACAGTGAGACCATGGGTGCTACTTCCTGTCCTGGCTTCCTGGTACATGTGCTATGGGATTCAGGGCTGGGCTGGGTGCTCTGTACCCCTCTTTCCTCCCAGCATCCTTCCCTGCTGCTCTGAGGCTCACAAGAAAAGGCTCAGGGGTCAGACATCGTGAAGTTCACAAGGCTTTCTCACCAGCATTGTGTCCCTGGCCTGGTTACTCTGTGTGCAACCTCTGTGTTCTAGGTTGTCCCTTGTTCTTACGGATATTGGTGGCTTTGTGTGCCAGGAGTTTCAGGAACTGAACTTGTCACTATTTGGAGACCACTGGCTTGATTTTATAGGACTTTTCTATGAAGTTCTTATGATTACAGGATATGGGATGCCACGGGATGGATTTCTCTAGGTGTGTGCTGTCTACTTCCTTTCTCTAAGATTGGCCTCTCCCATGTTCCAGACATTGTTACTTCAGACAAGGGGCAGGGCTCGGGGAACCTTAGAGGGTGGACATTACTCCAGTATTGGCAGTAAAAGCTCAAAGGGACATGGGCCTGGTGTCTGGGAGTCGGGAAAACCTGAGTTCAGATCACACTGGTTACCTGTCCTGGCCTCACCATTGTTTGATGGCAGGGCCCCTGTCTGCACCACTTTCTACTTTTTCTTCCCCAATGTCACTTCTAGTTTGATTTCTGGCTCCTGGTTATCCTCACCCCCCCCATCCCCAGCCACACACACACACACACACACATACACCACAGTTTCCAGTTCTGTGGCCCCCTCTCACCTATTCTCTTCCACTGTTCCCTTTGCAGTGCCCTCCAATGTGTTACAGGTGTTATAAGGTCTGTGCCCCTCAGTCCTTCGACACTATCTTCTCTGTTATCAGATTTCTCTGGGTCTGGACATAGCCAGTCACCAGCAGCCATAGTCATTTGCAAAGGAGTGAGTTAGAGACTTGCCCCTCCTCCCAACACTGTACCCCTCCCTATGTCCTCATCTGTTGTCAGGGCTCTTGAACATGGATAGTTACTAGGCCCAGGCTCTGCACAGCTGATCATCTTCTCACTGGCCCCACTGTCCATGCCTGTCAGCAATCCCATGGCCTCATTCATGGTTGTATCTAACAGGCATTTGTGTTGGGTCTGCCTTCTCCCACCAGAGTTAACAATTACTTCATTAGTATTTCTGTGCTTTCAGGTTGTTGGCAAGGAGTCCAGGGTGCAGAGGCATCTTCAGAGCAAGGTGTTTCTATGGGAATGTCACAGGTTATGACTGCAGTGCCTCGTGTATCTACCCAGAAGATCCAGCCTGGGGAGACATGTGACCACCTCTTGGAAGATATTTTGTACCTGGTTAAGCATAGTGGAATACTTCCTGAGCAGGAGATGTATATTTGTGAAGCAGAGCTTTTTCAGCACCAGAAACAGGAGATTGGAGAGGATCTTTCCAGAAGAGGGGACAATTGGAGACCTTCATTTGAAAAGAACCCTAGAGCTTATGTGGCAGAGAGGACCACATGCAGTGAGGGTGGGAAGGACTCTCTGGTCCCCTCCGGCTTTCTGCAGCACCAGGCCCCTCGAAGTGGATGGAAACCCTTCAGGGACACAGAAGACAGGGATTTATTTCTAACTGGACAAAATGATCACAAATGCAGTGCCTGTGGGAAAACCTTCAACTTCAAACATGCACTTATTGAGCACCAGAAAATGCACAGAAGAGGAAGGCCTTATGAGTGCAGCAAATGTGGGAAATTGTTTATGTATGGTGCCAACTTCATGAAACATCAGACAGTTCACAGTGGTGAAAGGACTTATGAGTGCAGAGAATGTGGAAAATCTTTTACATACAACTATAGACTCGTGAGACATAAGAGAGTTCACACTGGAGAAAGGCCTTATGAGTGTGACATATGTGGGAAATTCTTTAGGTATAGCTCTACATTAGTAAGACATCAGAGAGTTCACACTGGAGAAAGGCCTTATGAGTGCAGGGAATGTGGGAAAGCCTTTAGCCACAAACATATACTTGATGAACACCAGAAAATTCACAGTGGAGAACGACCTTACGAGTGTAGTGAATGCCAGAAAGCCTTCATTCGAAAGTCTCACCTGGTTCATCACCAGAAAACCCACAGTGAAGAGAGGCTATGTGCTCCCTGAATATGGGGAGTTCTGTAGGTACAACTCCAGCCCCATTGAATATCAGAGATTTCACAATGGAGAAACTTTGCCATTGACCATTTTAACTGGGTATTTCAATAATGTTTTGTAAATTCACATTTTTATTACTTGCCTTGCAAAAATGAAACTCTATAACCATTGAATGACAACTTCTCGTCCTCCTTTGTTACTGGCAACTACGTAGTTCCTGGCAACTACGAAACTACATTACTATACTATGTACCTGACACTATACTATGTACCTGAATTCAACACTGATTAGTTCCTCATATAAGTGGATTCATAGGTATTTGTGTTTTTGAGATCAGCTTATTTTACTTTGGATAATCTCAAGTGTATCAGAATTCCCTTCCATTTTTAGGTGAAATAATTTTCTATTGTACATAAACATATCACATTTCTTTATCCATTCATCTGTCAGTGGGTGCTTGGATTACTTCCACGTTTTAGCTTTTGGGAATAATGCTGCTGTGAATATTGAGTGTACAAATATCTATTGAAAACCTTGCTTTCCTTTCTTTTGGGGTACATACCCAGAAAAGGAGATGCTGGATCATATAGTATTTCAATTTTTAATCTTTTGAGAAACTGTTTTACCATCATATATTCTTACCAACAGTGTAGAAGGGTTCCAGTCTGTGCACTTCTCTACCAACATTGTTCATTTTCTCATTTTTGTTTTTGTTTTTGATAGCAGCTATCTTCTTGTGTGTGAGATGGAATCTCACTGTGCTTTTTATTTTTATTTTGCTGGTGATTAATGATGTGAGCAGCTTTTCATGTGATGTTAGGCATTTGTGTATCTGGAGAAATATATGAAGTCTCTTTTTTAAAAAAAAATTTCATGGAAAAAAAGATTTTCATGGGATTGTTTGCTTTTTGTTTAGTTGTAGGAATTCTTTATATATTCTGGATATTAACCCCTTTACAAATATATGATTTTCAAAAATTATCTTCCAATCTTGTAAGTTGTCTTTTTGCTCTTTTGATTGTATCCTTTAATGACATTCTTAATTTTTATGTATAGGTGACCCTTTATCTGTGGGTTCAACCTCCATGGGTTGAACTAACCATGGATGAAAAATATTTGCAAAGTTTGGGTATATATCAAGAGAAAAAAAAAAAAGAAAGAAAAAAAACATGTTTGGATCTGTACTGAACATGTATAGACTTTTTTTCCTTGTCCTTCTCTAAATAATATAACTCTTTACATACCATTTACGTTATATTGTTACATTCTAGAGATGATTTAAAGCTTATGGGAAGATGTGTGTAGGTTATATGCAACTACTATGCCTTTTATATAATTGGACATGAGCGTCAGCAGGTTTTTGTATCCACAGGGTACAAAATCCTAGAACCAATTCTTCAAAGATAGCAAGAGAAAACTATCATCTAGTTTATCTACTTTTACCACTGTTACTGTTTTTTTGTTGTTTTGATACAGAATCTCATTGTCACTTGCCTAGAGTGTGGCGGCAGCATCATAGCTCACTGCAGTCTCCTAACTCCTGGGCTCAAGTGATCCTCCTGTTTCAGTCTTCCAAGTATCTGGGACTACAGGCACCAACACAACTGGGTAATTTTTCTATTTTTAGTAGAGACAGGGTCTTGCTCTTTCTCAGGCTAGTCTCAAACTCCTGGCTTCAAATGATCCTTCTGCCTTGGCCTCCTAAAATGCTAGGATTATAGGCATAGCCATCACTCCTGCCCAGTTACTTGTTTTTGATGTCATATCCTAGAAATCATTGTCAAACCTAATGTCATGAAATTGTTTTCCTTTTGTTTTATTCTATGAGTTTTATATTGTATTTGTAAGATTTACATTTAGGTCATTGATTCATTTGAGTTCATTTTTGAAACAGTGTAAGGGAGGGGTGGGGAGCCTCTGGCCTTCAGGGTGCACCTGACCACCTAGGTCTTTAAGTGTAGCCTTTTGACTGAATGCAAAATTTACAGAACAAATATCTTTATTTTTAATTATATATTTTTGTTTATCTTTTATCTGTTTATTTTGTTTTTATTAAATCATAGCTGTGTACATTTGTTTAATCATGGGGTACAATGTGCTGGCTTCATATACAATCTGAAATATTTTCATCCAACTGTTCGACATAACCTTCATGGAATTTTCTTGTTACTTTATTTTTAAAATGAATGTATTAAAACTATCAAAGAATAAAATAAAATTCAATGAAATAATCCACCCAATTTGGCACAGTTAGAACATTAGTGAGCCAAAAAACTAAATTGGGCTCGGCTCCTGTAGCACAGTGGTTACAGCGTCAGCCCCATATACCTAGGCTGACAGGTTCGAATCCGGCCCCGGCCAGCTAAACAAGAATGACACCTGCAACAAAAAAATAGCTGGGCATTATGGTGGGCGCCTGTAGTCCCAGCTACTTGGGAGGCTGAGGCAAGAGAATCTCTTAAGCCCAAGAGTTTGAGGTTGCTGTGAGCTGTGATGCCCAGGCACTCTACCAAGAGTGGCATAGTGAGACTGTCTCAAAAAAAATTTAAAAAAATAATAAAGCTAAATTGATGGCTGCTACAGTCCTGATTTAGTTCCAACTTCTACCTGACTGGCCACAGAAGGATGGTTGGTGAGAATTTATGGGGTTGAGTTCACCAGTGTGTTAACTGGTTTCTGACAACAGTGCACTGTGTTTGTTTGAAGTGGGATTTGTGAACAGTTGAATAGTTTGACAGTAATTTTTTTTAATTTTGTCTGCTTAACAGCTCATAATGTCAAAGAAGACCAAGAGAAGGCTGGGGGAAGAAAAGAATTTTTAATGATGACTGGAAATTGCCATATTATCTTGTTCATGCCAAAAATGTGCTTGCTTTGTGATTTGTAGTATCAATAATAAAGGAATCCAGTGCTCATCTGCATAATACTCGTGAGGACCACAAATATTTTAAATTAGAGGAAGAGGCACAAATGGTTGTATTGCAGAAATTAAAAGATGATAAGCAAAAGTAAAGAATTTCTTCAAGTGAAAAAATTTTTACTGTGTCTTACTTGATGTGTTTTATTTAATATAAAAGGGTAGCCATAAAGTTCATGTGCAATTTAAAATAGTTTAACATAGTAAATTGCATACAAACTTTTTGTACCCTATATATACCTTGGTCATGTTTCCATGTCAAAACCTACAAATCTATTTTTTTTTCAATTTTGAGACAGAGTCTCACAATGTGGCCCTAGGTAGAGTGCCTTGACGTCACAGCTGGCAGCAACCTCAAACTCTTGGTCTTAAGCGATTCTCTTGCCTCAGCCTCAAGCAGCTGGGACTACAGGCACTTGCCACAACACCCAGTTAATTTTTGGTTGTAGTTGTCATTGTTATTTTGCTAGCCCCAGCCAGGTTTGAACCCACCACCCTCAGTGTATGTGACTGGTGCTGTAACCACTGTGCTATGGCCGCCGAGCCTACAAATCTGTTTTTATTATGTATTTTTTATTTATTTATTTATTTTTTTGAGACAGAGCCTCAAGCTATCACCCTGGATAGAGTGCTATAACATCATAGCTCAAGGCAACCTCCAATTCCTGGGCTCAAGTGAGTCTCCTGCCTCTGCTTCCCAAGTAGCTGGGACTATAGGCGCCCGCCACAATGCCCGTGCAGCCGTCATTGTTTGGTGGGCCAGGGCTGGATTCAAACCCCCACCAGCTCAGGTGTACATGGCTGGCGCCTTAGCCGCTTGAGCCACAGGTGCCGAGCCCAAATCTATGTTTTTAAATAGTTGAAGATGGACCTCTTAATGAATACAATATGATGTAATTTAATCTACCCATTATCATGGACATTCAGGTTGAGTTTTTTTTCACATCAAACAATGATACAATGGATATGTTTGTACATATTTTTTATCTGTACTTGTAGGAACATACAGACTCGTCTGGTAAGTGTTTTATCAGTCATCTAGGTATACAAATGATGGGATTGTTAAATGTGCTTTCCTTGATTTGCAAGTAAACTTCTTTCCATGTGGGTTCCCAGACACTGTTTATCTTAGAATACACGTTTTCTCACAGACTTATTTTTCTCTCGAATAATTCGGATTTAGTTACTGATTGGTGTGAGCTCATCAGGTGGCCAAACATTTTTCTCTAGTTTTTTGTTTACTTTTGGAGGTCGTTTATGATGACTGGAGGTCATGTGAGACTGGAACCAGCAGGCCAGAGATCCGGGTTTCCCAGACCAGGCTCAAGGTCTGTGGAGTTTCTCCCAGTGCACCACCTGCTCTCCCCTGTTCCACAGGCAGGGATGATGAGGTTAAACAGAGGTATAGCCACCAGGTAGACCACTGACAGCACCTTGTTGAGGTCCAAGGATGGGAGACATCTGAGGCAGCCAGAGATGAAGAGAGCTGCTGAGTAGAGATGCCCACCATAGCCAGGTGGAGTGCACGAAAATCAAGAAACAAAATCTTCGTGGAAAGAAACAAATGAAGCCCTCCCAACAGCACCCATAAGCTGAGCAAATTGAAGCTTGCAGGGGTGAATCAGAAAAGACACTGTCAGGAAGTGCCTGTGGCTCAATGGGTAGGGCGCAGGACCCAGAGACCGAGGGTGGCGGGTTTGAACCCAGGCCCAGCCAAACTGCAACAACAACAAAAAATAGCGAGGCATTGTGGCAGACTACTGTAGTCCCAGCTACTCGGGAGGCTGAGGTAAGAGAATCACCTAAGCCCAAGAGTTTGAGGTTGCTGTGAGCTGTGACGCGACAGCACTCTACTGAGTGCGATAAAGTGAGACTGTGTCTCTAAGAAAAAAAGACTGTCAACTGTGTTTCTTGGAATTGAAATAACCCACCATCAAACAGCCTATCTCAATACTTTCATAGTTACCTACATACTATAGTGTGGAATGAATGACAAGTTAATTAACATGTCTACCACCCTAAATATTTTTCATTTAGTCTTCCTTCTGTCCATTGACTAACATCTCCCCATCCCATCCCAGCCCCTGGTAACCCCCATTCTACTCTCTGCTTCTATACTTTCAACTGTTTTCAAATTCCACATGTGAGTGAGATGCCTGGCTTATCTCACTTAGCTTAATGTCCTCCAGGATCATTTATGTTGTGGAAAATGACAGTTTTCTTCTTCTTTTTTTTTTTTTTTTTTTTTTGAGGCTGAGTAGTTTCCCATTGTGTATCTGCCACATTATCTTTCCGTTAACTATAGACACCATGGGGCGATTCCAGATCTTGACTATTGTGAGCAAAACTGCATTCATTGTCTATTTATGGAGCACCTACTACATCACATAAAGTTCTAGTTGTCAGAGATACAGCAGTGGGCAAGTCAGACCAAAAAAAAAAAAAAAAAAGAAAGAAAAAAATCTCTGTTCTTGTGGATCTTATGCTCCTGTGGATGGAGGAAGATTGTCAACAAGTAAGTCAGAGTTTCTCAACGTTGTCACCACTGACATGTTGGGGCTGAGTTATTCTTTCCCTGTGGGCCATCCTGTGCACTGCAGGATGTGGAGCAGCACCCCTGGTGGCTTCAACACACTGGGTGCCAGTGACACCCTCCCTTTCCAGCTGCAGCAACCAGACGTTCAGATGTTGCCAAGTGCTCGCTGAGGAACAAAGTCACCCGATTTGGGAACCACTGCTGTAACTCAATCAATAAGATCATTGTAGCCATCCATCCAGTCGTTCGGGCAAGTTCTTGGTGAGTGTGTGCCGTGTGTTGGGCACCATTCCATGCACCAAAGATGCAAAGAGGGAACCACCTGAAGACCTGGCCTCAGCCACGTGCACATTTTACCAGAGAGGAAACAGCTTCTCATAGAGCCGAAATACCCATGGCCAAGCAGCAGCCATACTAAACCACAATGAAGCATCTTTTCCTCTCTGAGAATTCTGGGATATGTTTTTCTTAAACAATGAAAGAGCCCCTGGGAGGGAGGTGCCAGCAAGATCAGCAGCTGCTTCTGTAATGAGTTCAACAAGTTGCAAAGTTTCTTTGAAATTCCCAGGCCAGTTTGGGCTTGCCTGACCTTAACAAGCTCAGAGAGACCCTGGGCCCTAGAGGCTCAGGGAGGCCAGACAGAGGCCAATTAGTGCATCCTCAGCTTCCACCTGATCTCCCCACCAAGGGGCCCTTGGGGGCACTCTCTGGGGCCCTGAATGAGTTGGCAGAGGGCTCCTCCTTGGAGGGGCACCAAGAGTTTCAACTTAATGAAGCTTTTCTTAGCGGTTTGCTGTGTTGCGATCTGGGACTCCTGGAATTGCCAACTTCTCCTAGCAGGTGAGTAGGATTTCACCAGACACCAGGGACTCCAGCCGCGTTTCATTTGTGTTGTGTTCTCCATCAAGCTGCCTCATCTCTCTGTGGATCTGAACTTAACTCGCATCTCAAGGAGTGGTGCTGAAGGCATGTGCTTTCTAGCTGCAGGATTCCTGAGAGGAAAGAATCACTCCATTTGATGATACTAATGGCCGATGACTCCCCCAAATCTAGAACTCTAATGAGGACTTCCCCAACTACCAAACCTGTGTCTCCTTCTCCTACTCAGTCTCTCCAATTCGATGTCGAACAGACATCTCACAGTTAACCCAGTAAAAAAACACAACCACAACTTTATGTGCCCAAATCTGCTCCTCCAATTTTTCCTCAGCTCAAATAAATGGCACCTCTGTCCACCCAGTCCTAATGCATGGTGGTTAAAGTTATGGAGTCTTGGGACTGGGATCGAATCCCAGCTTCCACATGTACTACTAGCTCTGTGGCTTTGGGCAAAAATTTCTCTGTGTTTTAGTTTCCTCATCTGTAAAATGGGGTTATTTTGGACCTACCTCATAGAATTCTTATTAGGACCAAAAATACATGCTCCTACACATTAAGTCCTCTCTTAATGTCATTTATAGGTTCTTGGGAACTGTGACTTCAAGCAAAACAAATGTCTAGGGCAGTACCTGTGGCTCAGTGGGTAGGGCGCCAGCCACACATACCAAGGGTGGTGGGTTCGAACCTGGCCCCAGACAAACTACAACAAAAAATAGCCAGGCATTGTGGCAAGTGCCTGTAGTCCCAGCTACTCGGGAGGCTGACTCAAGAGAATCACCTAAACCCAGGAGTTTGAGGTTGCTATGAGCTGTGACACCACAGCACTTTACCGAGAGCGATAAAGTGAGACTGTCTCTGAAAAAAAGAACAACAAATATCTAATGAAACCAATTTTACCCTAGGCTAACTGACATAAATATGAGTTAAGTTTCTATAGCATATTTCTGATCCTCAAAACATCACCAAACTTCTAAATAAAGACCCAAATACCTCTAATGTTAAACATTGAAATATGTGTGAGTTTTACCTACATTTAAGAAAGATTAATAATGATTTACCCAGTTATTGTAGTTTAGAGTCTCAGGTGGCTGGAGCCCACCCCAGCAGCTTAGGGCATAAGGCAGGAGCCAGCCCGGGACAAGCTGTCATCTCATTGCAGGGCACACTCACACACACATCCTCACCCCCTTATAGTGGGCCTACGTAGACATACCAATTAACACACATCTTTGGAATGTAGGAGGAAACCAGAGCTCCAGGAGAATGCCTACTGGGAAAAAATTCATGAAACGGCTTAATGTCCATAATATATAAGAAACAGTCCTGCAAATCAATATGAAAAATCAAAAGGCCCAGTAGAAAATGTTTTAAAAGTTTATGTACAGGAATTTCCCAAAATAATAAATACAAATGGCCAAACACATTAAAAAGAAAGTCATGGAAAAGAAAACAAAAATAAGATAATTTGAGCCATCAGAAAGACGTAAGTTTAAAAGACTAATATATCCTGCTATTGGCCAGATAGACGACAAAAAAAAAAAAAAACCCGAAAACATCTTACACACAGTTATATTGAGTTTGCATGCTTCTTCAGAATTAAAATGTGAATTACTTTTGATTTAGCATTTTCACTTTCATGGAACCTATTCTGTTTATATACATGAATAGAGTACAGTTTGCTTTATGGATAGATACAATATCAAAATACAAAGATCAGGCTTGGTGTCTGTAGCTCAGCAGCTAGGGCACCAGCCACATACACCAGAGCTGGTGGGTTTAAACCCAGCTCAGGCCTGCCAAACAACAATGATACCTACAACCAAAAAATAGCTAGGTGTTGTGGCAGGCGCCTGTATTCCCAGCTACTTGGGAGGCTGTGGCAAGAGAATGGCTTAAGCCCAAGAATTTGAGGTTGCTGTGAGCTGTGATGCTACTGCACTGTACTGAGGGCGGCATAGTAAGACTCCATCTAAAAAAAAAAAAAAAAAAAAAAAAAAAAAAAATAAATATATATATATATATATATAAAAACAAACACACACACAAAGATCAATAGCTTTTGTGAATACCAGCAATAGTCATTCAGAAAATGTCATGAAAAATCAGATCCCATTCACAAGAGCCACTAAAACTCCAAGCTAATGAGAAAAAATAAAAATTATGCCAAACTTACATGAAGAAATTCATTAAAACTTCTCTGAAAGTTCTAAAATAAAATGTCCAAGAGAGGTACAAGAACACCTACTGCAGGACCATTATGCTTGTTGAAAAAAAGTTGAAAACACTCTAACAGTCCATCAACATGAGAATGGGACCTTAACTTTTCATCCATAGTTTGACTTCCTGAAGCAGTCAAAAACATGTATTTTTGTGTATGATCCCTGTGAGGGGATACCTGACAGGGGATCCCTGTGTGTATGAGATATTTATTCAACAGAAGTATCTCCAAGATGTGTTGTTAAGCAGAAAACACATGTTGAAGAAGAATACTGACTAATATTAATAATTTTCAATAACACTATGATGGTGTTTAATATCACGGGAACACTCTAGCAAGAGTGTAGTATGTGTGCTTGGTGGGGAGGGGGTGGCAAAGCTGATCCCCAGCTTGTCAAAGTCTTGTTCTCAGAGGTTAGGGCCATTCTAGGACAGAAAGTCCCCAGAGATGAGGCTGGGAAAATTCCCAAGAAGATGAGACAGAAACAGCCAAGAGCAGATGCTGTGGCTCAGAGCAAACCTCAGAGATTCATCAGCTCTGGTCCATCCCCAGCACTTTAATTACCACAGCTGTAATGTGGGAATTTGTCCCAAAGCAGGAAAGGGCCCAGCTTGGATTTTTATCACATATTCCCTCGTAACCTTCCATCAGCTGAGCCTGACTCCATGAAGAGGTTCAGCTTCACTTGCTGCTAAAGGACAGCAGTCAGTACCCAGGTAGGTTGGGCTGTTCTGAAGTGGCTTCCATCTCACACCAAGGAGATCAGTTGTTCAAACCTCAGGTTGCAGTGGTAGTCAACTGGACCTGGACCCCAGCCCTGCCATTTACTAGCTATGAGAACTTTAGCAAAGCCCTTAACCTTTCTGGACCTCAGGTTTCTATCTGTGAAATGGGGATGATAAAGTTGTACTCGCCCTGTAGGGTGGTCAGGAGGATTTAAGTGGGTTGTATGAACAGCTCTTACACCTATATCTGGCTCCCAGGAAGTGATGTCTAAATGTTGATTAACAGCACAAAGGACTCAAAACTCAAGTAAGGGTTTGGGTCTGGTTCTGCTGCTCCCTCTGAATCTCAGTTTCCTCATCTGTGAAATGGGAACATTGACAGTGCGTGCCTTAGACATTTGAAAATCTATTGAGATCACATCTAGAGACCTTCCACTGACACGATTTCACTATTTCTATGAATGGGCAATACATGCACAGTTTAAGAAATCCAAGTCATTTCCCTGTCTAAGTGCTTCCCCAGAGCAACCACACTTACCCATTTTCTGGGCATGTGTCAGTGGTGCCCTGGACATGTTTTCACATCACATCAACCATGGGTACTGGGTGCTTTTTTGCTTTTCTTTTCTTTGTTTTGGAGACAGTCACTTTGTCACCCTTGGTACAGTGCTGTGGCATCATAGCTCACAGCAACCTCAAACTCTTGGGCTCAAGCAATTCTCCTGCTTCAGCCTCCTGAATAGCTGGGACTACAGGCACCTGCCAAAACTCCCAGCTCTTTTTTAGAAATGGGGTCTCGCTCTGGCTCAGGTTGGTCTCGAACCCGTGAGCTCAGGCAATCAAACTCACCTTAGCCTCCCAGAGTGCTAATATTCAGGCTTGATATTAGCCAGCCACCGTGTCTGGCTGCTTTTTGCTTTTCTTTATGTTTATCATTTAATAGTTGAACTCAGGGCTGCCCCCTTCCTTCAATGGTTTTATAATACCCTACTATAGAGTGTACCACAATTAAGTTGTCTCCTATGGACAGGCCTGAGGCTCGCTCAGCATTTCACTACCAACAACAAGGTGAGGAGCATTTCGGGGCTGCACCTTGATTTCCCTGTGTTGGTGTTTCTGCCAGACAAGCACCCAGAAGTGGAATTGCTGGTTCAGGAGATGGTAACAAACTATTCTCAAAAAAGTTTGCATCGGCTCAGCGCCTGTGGCTCAATGGGCTAAGGCGTCAGCCATGTACACCTGAGCTGGCGGGTTCAAATCCAGCCCAGGCCCGCCAAACAACAATGATGGCTGCAACCTAAAAAAAAAAGAAAATGGCCAGGCGTTGTGGCGGACGCCTGTAGTCCCAGCTACTTGGAAGGCAGAGGCAGGAGACTCGCTTGAGCCCAGGAATTGGAGGTTGCTGTGAGCTGTGATGCCACAGCACTCTATCCAGGTGACAGCTTGAGGCTCTGTCTCAAAACAAAAGAGGTTTGCATCTAGGTGTGTTCCCACCAGCCATGCATGAGGAAAATAGTAAATAAACAGACAAGCGCCACAGAACAGAAAGTGTGATTTTGTTGTTTGGATCCTGGGACAGCCAGTAGAAGTGGGTGAGAACCATGGGGCTGCCATCCCTCCTCTGCCATCTGTGCTATTTGAGTTCACCTTCCTCAGCCTCAGTGTGGTCTCTGCTGAATCTTCGGGTCGGTGTGAAGGTTTAGTGAGGAGCTTCATGGGAAGCTTTTGGCACAAGGTCCAGCCAAGCCTTGATAGACAGTGGCTTCTGTTTCAGCCCTATATGGACACCGCAAAAAAATTAGAGTGCAGAAAAGCAAAAGGAGGATTTTCAGCTTTGGCCCAGTAACACTCTCTGAGGTGGCCCTTTCCTAGAGGTGATTCAGTCAGAGGTGCCAGAAGAGGCCCCAAGTCAGGGCTTCTTGCTCTCTGTGCCAGTGACAACGGGTTTGGGGACTGTCTGCTGGGGGCTCAGCAGAATCTCTGCCCTCTGCTTACCATTTGGCAGGAGCATCCTCCCAAGCCTTGACAACCAAAAATGTCGTGTCCCCTGAGCAGACACGCAGTCCCTGGCTGACACCCACTGTGGAGAGTGGGATGTAGCTGGGATAGGACTCAGTTGGGAATGTCACAGAGGATGTGCAGGCTTTTGGAAGGGGCAGCTTCTAAAATCTCATCCAGAAGCGCTTCTGTGGAACTCACTGGCCAGTGGGACAAAGAGCCCCCCACAGGGGTCCTGGCCATCTCCACAGTTTCACACTGATGTTTGTGGTGCTGCTGTTTTGTGGCCATGAGGGGTGACCCCAGGCAGTTGTCAGAAACCAAGGCTCAGAGATTTGTAGGAATACAGAAGCACAGAGTTTTCTGTATGTACATGCTAATCTCCTATAATCCTCATGACAACCTCACCAGAGGGGCCATGCTAGTCTTGCATGTTGCAGACACAATCAAACAACAACAACAAAAAAGAAAGCACAGAGAGGTTAAGTAATCCGTTTGCGACCACACAGCAAGCAAGTGGCAGCAGGGCTGGGGCTTGGCTCTAGGCGGCCTCCCCACACAGTCCATGTGCACCGCGGCACAAGCTGCCTCCCGTACGCAACAACCCTGGAGACTTTCAGAACTATTTTTTTCAGGGCGGGGCCCTGTCATCAAAAGAGAGCTGAGCGGATAATCCAGTAACGATTTAATGAAGTCGGAACTGGCTCCGGCTGAAAGAGCCGGGCTGGGAAGGTGCACTCCCGATGCTGCGGGGGCAACCGAGGACCCCAAAGGAGTAGGTTGGAAACGGCTTTGCAAGCTCCTCACCTTGAGAATGAGAAAGGCAAGCAGGAAAGGGCAGTCAGAGCAGCACAGTGGGACAGTGGGGACCGCGTAAGGCGGTTTCAGCGGTGAGTGGAGCACATCAGTTGTTGCCCAGCTGAGATGTATTTTTTTTTTTTTAAGAGACAGCGTCTCACTTTGTCGTCCTCGGTAGAGTGCTGAGACGTCGCAGCTCACAGCAAACTCCAGCTCTTGGGCTTAGGCGATTCTCTTGTTTCAGACTCCCGAGTAGCTGGGACTACAGGTGCCCGCCACAACGCCCGGCTATTTTTTTGTTGCAGGTTGGCCGGGGCCGGACTCGAACCCGCCAACCTCGGTATATGGGGCCGGCGCCTTGCCCACTAAGCCACAAGTGCCACCTGCTGAGATTTATTTTTTAACGAAACAGAACAGGTTCGCCGCATTTCAGCTTCGGCGCAGGACAAACTCGCGCAGAGGTTCCAGAAAGCTCTGAGTAGAACTAAGCTGTGGCATCTTCACAAGCGGTGGTGCGGCAAGGAAGTGAGACCCTGACGCGTGGGCGGCCCTGGCTATGCCCTACTCGTGACAGCACAGTCACGGTGGTTTTTCTCAGGAGTCTCGTGGGGAAGAAGACGGGTGATTTGCAGTTGTGCCTCCTTTCCCCCTCTGTTTTCAGTTTGCTGGGGGAGGCTCCGCATCTCCGTGAAGCGGACAGGAGGCAGCCAAATAATAAAGATAATAGGGGGAGAAGGCGGAGGACGCAGGGAGGCCGTGCTCATTTCTTACGGCAGCTGTAACAAGAAATTACAATATTGTCTCCTAAATCAGCACGGGATTATTATCTTAGGGTTCTAGGAATCCAAAATCCGAGGTAGGTGTCACTGGGCTAAAGCCGAAGTGTTGGGCAGGGCTCCTCCTCCCGGCCCCTGAGGGGATCCTCTCTGCGCCTTTTCCAGCTTCCAGGCTCTTTCTCAGGTCGCATCACTCTGGCTACTTCCCTGCCCCTCTTTTTCTACTTTTAAGGACCTTTGTGATCACATTGGGCCAACATGGATAATACAGAATCATTTCCTTAAGATCAGCTATTTAGAAACAAATACCAGAGACACAAACCATAGTCCCACACCCCTTTATAATTAAACAGAATCTATGAAAGATATACTATTACATTTAATATGAAATGATTAGAGAAATTGTTACTAAAAATAAGATTAAAAAGGGATGTCTTATATCACCACAGTCTTGTATGAAGAAGAAATCAAAGGAATAATATTTAGAAATGAAGAAAATCCCATCTGCAACCTTAATTTCCCTTTGTCAGGTAATGAAATATATTTTACAAGTTTTTGGGATTAGGATATGGATATTTCTTCCTGTCACAGAGGTCCTGGGTGAGGTGAGCAGGCATGGAAAAATAAACCTTCAAGAGAAGGGGCACCCCCTCCTCCAAGGATGAACCACAATGAGATATACCTCCCACCCATTAGAATGGCTCCTATTAAAAAAATAGAAGAGCAGTGTTAGTGTGTGGCAAAATTGGAATCCTTCCTTGTACACTGCTGATGGGAATGCAAAATGATGCAGCCACTGTGGAAAACAGCACAGCAGTTCCTCAAAAAATTCAAAATTGAATTACAGTATGATCCAGCAATTCCACTTCTTGATATATACTCAAAAGAATTAAGAGCAGTCTTGAAGGACATCACATTTGCACCTCCACATTCATTGCAGCATTATTCAGCATAGCCAAATGGTAGAAGTAACCTAAGTGTCCATCAAGGCAGGAATGAATAAATAAAATGTGACACCTACATATAATATAATTGTATTATTATTAGGAAATTCTGACACATGCTATAATATGGTGAGCCCTGAGGACAGTATGTTAAGTTAAATAAGCCAGTCACAAAAAGAAAAATACTGCATAATTTCACTTAAACGAGGCACTCAGAGTAGTCAAGTACATAGAGACAAAGTAGGATGGCAATTGTCAAAGTCTGGGGGAGTAGGAATGGAGAGTTATTATTTAAGGGGTGCAGAGTTTCAGTTTTCCGAGAAAGTCCTAGAGATGGATGGTAGCGATGGTTACACAACAATGTGAATACATTCAACACCACTGAATTGTACAGTTAAAAATGATAACTATGGTAATTTTAAAAAGGCTATATAATTATATTTCACAAGTCTTTGATTGGCTGGGATCACTGGGGTTATTCTTTGGCTTCACAAGATGCCAGCCAGAGTTGAAGATTCCATCAGGCTGAAACGTCTAAGATGGAGTATGAAGATGGTTGGTAGTTGAGGTAGTCAGTTGGCTGGGAGTTTCAACTGGAGCAACACACTAGGGCAGCTCAGGTCTCCTCCACATGGCCTCTCTACTGTGGCTTGGGCTTCTTAGAACATGATAGGTGGGTTCCAATAAGCAGAAAATAGGAGCTGGCAATCCCCTTAACAAATGGACATAGAGGTCCCAGACCATCATTTTTGCTATGTCCTATTGGTCAAAGCCAGCTCCAGAGCCAGCAGTGATTCAAGAGAAGGGGAAATAAGCCCCACCTCTTAATGGGAGGATCATATACTGGATATGAAAAGAATTTAAATCAAGAGCCATTTACAACATGTTCCTTTTTCTTTAGTTTATGCTTCCATTTAAAGTTCACATTTATTTGTTTGTTTGTTTATTTATTTATTTATTTTGAGACAGAGTCTCAAGCTGTCACCCTGGGCAGAGTGTCGTCACGTCACAACTCGTAGCAACCTCCAACTCTTGGTCTTAAAAGATTCTCTTGCCTTAGCCTCCCAAGTAGCTGGGACTACAGACGCCTGCCACAATGCCCAGCTATTTTTTGGCTGTAGTTGTTATTGTTGTTTAGCAGGCCTGGGCTGGATTAGAACCCGCCAGCTCCAGTGTATGTGGCTGGCACTCTAGCCACTTGAGCTACAGGCGCCGAGCCATAAAGTTTACTAAAAAATAGAGGAAACCATGTGTAATAGCCATTAAGATATAAGTTCCAAGTCTTAAAGGGCTTCAGTTAAGTTTAATTTTTTTCTGTGAAAAACATCTTATTCCTTCCTTATACCAGATGAATGAGGTCATTTATGTACTGTTTTTTTGTTTTTGTTTTTGTTTTTTGGTAGAGACAGAGTCTCACTTTATCGCCCTTGGTAGAGTGCTGTGGCGTCACACAGCTCACACCAACCTCCAACTCCTGGGCTTAGGCGATTCTCTTGCCTCAGCCTCCTAAGTAGCTGGGACTACAGGCGCCCACCACAACACCCGGCTATTTTTCTGTTTTGCAGTTCCGCAAGGCCGGGTTTGAACCCACCACCTTCAGCATATGGGGCCAGCGCCTTACTCGATGAGCCACAGGCGCCGCCCTATGTACTGTTTTTTTTTTGTTGTTGTTTGTTTGTTTTTGTAGAGACATAGTCTCACTTTATCACCCTCGGTAGAGTGCTGTGGCGTCACATCTCACAGCAATCTCCAACTCCTGGGCTTAGACGATTCTCTTGCCTCAGCCTCCCAAATAGCTGGCACTACAGGCGCCCGTCACAATGCCCAGCTGTTTTTTTGTTGGTTAGGGACAGGTTTGAACCTGCCACCTTCAGTATATGGGGCCGGCACCCTATTCACTGACCCACAGGCACTTCCCTAAAAGAGTTTTGTTTGTTTGTTTTTTTTTGCAGTTTTTGGCCAGGGCTAGGTTTGAACCTGCCACCTCCAACATATGGGGCCAGCACCCTACTCCTTTGAGCCACAGGCACTGCCCCATTTATGTACTGTTTTAAATGAATAAGGCATTGTTTACAGAAATTGACGCACACCCCCAAGAACTGTGTGTTAAGGGCTGGCAAGGTGGAATTTAAAGTCACAGCTCTCACCTCCCCAGCAATGTGATTTTCTTCCGATTGATTTTGGCTGCTTCATTGTGGGAACAGAAAAAGGTATGATTGTTGACCCAAAGGTGGAGATTTTCTGGGTCTGTGGATGGTTAGTCAGGACCCTTTTGGTTATGGGAACAGAAATTCAAGTCAAATTTATCTCAGATCAAGGAAGTGCCACTGATGATATGTAGGACTTCAGACAATGCTGGAGCCAGTTGCTATCTTGATGTCATCAAGCATTTGTCTCTTTCCTTTTGTTGCTTCTGTGCATCTCTGTGTTGGCTTTGTTTGTTAGCCATGTTGTGTCAAGATGATCTCTAAAAGCCCCAGGATGATCTTCAACTAGTTTAGAGAGGGCTTCACATTCCCAGTAGAACCATCCAAAGTCTAAGAATTGCATGTCATTGGCCTGGCCATGCAGGTGTCCACCACAAACTAACACTGAATACTGAACTAACCACATTCAGAAATACCCTGTATGTTCAAGCCCAAGTAATGTGAGCCCCCTCTTGGTGCCAAGGGTAATAAAGTCAGTCTATCTCCAAACCAACCCGAGTGAGCATAGAAAGTGATGGTCTCTGCAGGAACAGGAAGTGAGAATCTCCACAGGAATAGGAAGACGTAACAGTCTCCACAGGAACAGGAAATAAGGTTCTTGACAGGAATATCAAGGTGATGTTAATATAGAAAAGTGAAGCAGATGCACAGCAGACAAACAGCGAATGGCCACTGCATTCTATGGGGGGGGGGGCGGGAACAGTAGATGAGATGATGCTCAATGTGAACACCTAAACTGGAGGACTGTGGGAAAAATGGAGGTGTTAATACCTGACATGGACAAAATTGTGTCCCCCCTACACACAATTCATATATTAAAGCCTAGCCCCCAATGCGACTGTATTTGGAGATAGGACCAATAATCTTAGGAGCCTATCCTATTACAGCATGACCTCTTAATATACCAATTACATCTGTAATGATCCTATTTCAAAAATAAGGTTATATTCTGAAGTATTGGGGGTGAAAACTTCAACATGTCTTTTTAGAGGGAACATAATTCATCCCATAAAACCTTGATAATTTGGGGTATTTTCTCAATATTTAAAACCATAACTTAATCACATCTGACATATAAGGTAACAAATTCACAGGTTTCAGAGCTCAAGATGTGAACCATTTTTGGAGGGGTGATTATCCTGCCTACCAGAGTGAGGTTATGTGCCACCCAAGAGCAACAAGATGCAGCTGTGTTGGCTCCCAGCTGCCAGGGCCAACTCTGTTTCTAAGACAAAAGCAACAGAAATGAAAATGGCATGGGGCTGGTAGAGTGTGATGGGGAAAAAAGAGAGTAATACTTCTACATTAGTAAGTTAAAATATATACTGTCATGTGTATTTTGTTACATAATCCCAGCAGTCCATTGACAATAATGGAAAGAGACAAAGGAAACACACATAACAGTAATTGCTAACCTTCAATGAGAGCTTACCATGTACTTACTCTTTTGTTAAGCATGTTTCCTTCATTACTTCATGTGACTATTTTACAGAGGAGGAAACTGAGGTTTAAAGAGATCAAGGTTTTCTTTTTTTTTTTTTTTTTTGAGACAGAGTCTCACTATGTTGCCCTCTGTAGAGTGTGCTAGTGTCACAGCTCACAGAAACCTCAAACTCTTGGGCTTAAGCGATTCTTTTGCCTCAGCCTCCCAAATAGCTGGGCCTACAGGTGCCTGCCACAACACCTGGCTATTTTTTTGTTGTAGTTGTCATTGTTTTTAGCAGGCCCAGGCCGGGTTGAACCCGCCAGCCGGGTTTGAACCCCAGTGTATGTGGTCAGCACCCTAACCACTGACCCAGGGGCACCGAGCTGAAACTAAGGTATTTGTCCAAGGTTACCCATAACCCAAACTCAGAGCATTTGGTTGCAAAAATCTTCTTAAGCATTGCTTTTCTGCACTACTTCTATGCTAGATGCTGGGAAATAAAGAGATGAGTAAGAAATGGTCACTGCACTCAGGGCTCACAGTCCATGGCATGGTGGGAAATAGATCATTAGAAGGGCTTGAGAGGGGGTGGTATCTGTGGCTCAAGGAGTAGGGCACCAGCCCCATATACCACAGGTGGCAAGTTCAAACCCTGAAACCCTGCCCTGGCCAAAAACTGCAAAAAAAAAAAAAAAAGGTCTCAAGATGCACACTGAGTAAGATGCTATAGAGTTATGTAGCAATATGCATGATGAGATCAAAAGTGTTAAACTAGGGGCCCCTTTGATATGTAGTGTTCTGAATTTGAATTAACTGAAAGTATGTGAAAGTCAGGAAGTTTCACATTTAAAAATCTGGAATTCTGCTTTCTTTTGAGAAATTTCCAAGAATCTGGCAATGTTTCATCCACCAACAATAGTTGGAAAGAGCCTACAGCAGCTGCCTCATTTGGATAGAACATCCCAACATTTCCTGTTGCATGACAGTTAGCCAGATTCCCTGTAGGTATCTGAGCTTGAGATCTTTATGGGAGGCAAATAAAGCATGGGTGTTTAATGAAGAGCTATTTGAGCACCCTTTCCAGACTCAGCTCACCCTATACTTTTACTTTTCCCTCATAAGTCATTGTTATTGTTGCATTATTCTCCTCTGGCACTTCTTGAACATCCTCTCTA
The DNA here is from genome assembly GCA_963574655.1 of Perodicticus potto. Lineage (NCBI taxonomy): Eukaryota > Metazoa > Chordata > Mammalia > Primates > Lorisidae > Perodicticus > Perodicticus potto. The sequence goes on along the minus strand of CAUYRH010121458.1, from coordinate 20,304 downwards.
GTTCAGGAGATTTTCCAAAAACAGAACATGACCAACTTCACCATATCTGTATTCATCCTCCGGGGCTTCTCGGCTGTTCCTGAGTTACAGCTCCTGAGTGTGGGCGCCTTCCTCTTCATATACCTGGCTGCAGTCTGGGGGAACATCTCCATCGTGGTGGCAGTGACACTCGATGTCCGCCTGCACACTCCCATGTACTTCTTCCTCAAACATCTGTCCCTGGTAGATATCTGTTCCATATCTACCACCCTGCCCCGGGCACTGGTGGCCACCATGGTGGGCTCAGGGGAGATTTCCCTCCCTGCATGTGCATCCCAACTCTTTGCGTTTGTCTGCTTTGGGTCCACAGAATGTTTTCTCATCACCTCTATGGCTTATGATCGCTGTCTGGCTATCTATAGGCCCCTGGTGTATGGGGCAGCCATGAATCCCCAGACTTGTGTTTCCCTGGTGGTGGTGGCCTGGGGCAGTGGGCTCCTCTTCTCCACCTTCCACACAGCCAACACCTTCTCCCTATCCTTCTGTGGCCCCAATGTGATTGACCACTTCTTCTGTGACATCTCCCCACTCATGCATCTAGCATGTGTCGACATGGATACCCATGAGGCTGCTGGATTTGCAGCTAGCGGCTGCATCATCATGAGCTGCTTTGCCCTCACTGTACTCTCTTATATCTGCATCTTCAGTACGGTGGTTCAGATCCGTTCAACAGCTGGCCGCCAGAAGGCCTTCTCCACTTGTTCTTCCCACTTGGCCACGGTGCTCCTGTTTTATGGCACTGGCAGTTCTGCCTACATGCGGCCCACCACTTACTACTCCTCACTGGAAAGGCGCTTGGCTGCTGTCTTCTACTCTGTCCTCATACCCACCCTGAATCCACTTATCTACAGCCTGAGGAACAAGGACATGCAGGGAGCTCTGAGGAAGCTCTACCTTCAGGTATCATCTTAGGACCTAGCATCTGGATGTGGGAAGGACCCAAAAATCCACCTTCCCGGATTTTCCTTGTGATCACGGTGGAGGTATTAATGACTCCAGAAACAACCAGAAACACACCTGTAGCCAAAGCTGCCAACAAAGTTAGATAACAATGAGTTATGCAGATGGTCCTCAATGGATCTTTAGATAAAATGGAGACATGTTCAATGTGCACTTAATTTAGTCAAATAGTACTGTATGGACACAGGGGAAGATCAAAAGAGAAGGGGAGAATAGTGTGGGTCATTCTACTCAAGAGTCCACTCAACAACCCTATGCTCTGGAGCACAAATCCAGCAGGAGACCCTCCTCTGGCTTGCCTCAATTTCTGGGCCTCTCCCAAGCAGGTTTACTCTGTTCAGTGCAATTCTAATGTTCGGTTGTACAAATTTTTCAATTAATATTTGTCCTAAATTCAAGCCAATAACTTCATCAGAAGCAGCAGCTTCTATTCCATAAGGAAAATAGGCCATAGTGGACTTGTAAAGTGATGGTTTGTAGTCTGCATGTGGCTACTTTCTACCGGAATGCCAAGTTTGTCTTTCTATAATGTTTCTCTGACAGAAAGCACTGTACTAGTTGTATTCTTGGTTTAGATGTTTTAACAGAGATCAAGTAACAGTGGCTTAAAGAAGACTTTTTTTTTTTTTGTATGTGTAAACATTTGTGTCTAAAGGTGATCCTGGGTGTTCCTATACCACAAAGTCATCCAAAGACTAGCTTCTTTCTATCTCTTTGCTCTATTATCCCCTGATGTTTCCTTATTCATGTGGGAAGAACTTCATCACTAGCAGCTCATTCACAATCCAGCTGCAGGAAGGACAAAGGAAATGGAGGGCAAGTAACAGTGCTGTTAAGATGTGACCCAGAAATAGTTTACTTTATTTGTGCTAACATCCCATTGGCCAGAGCTTAGTTACACAGTGACACAGATCTGCAAAGGAGGCTGGGAAATGTTGTCTCTATCTGGGTATCTAGATAAAATTCCAGAAAGGAGAGAATGTTATTTGTGAATTTAATCACTCCCCATCTGATCTGTTGATGAGCCACCATTTATCTTTTTTTGTTTTTCTTTTTTGAGACAGAGTCTCACTAAATCATCCTTGGTAGAGTGCTGTGGTGTCACAGCTCACAACAACCTCAAACTCTTGGGCTTAAGTGATTCTTTTGCCTCAGCCTCCCCAGTAGCTGGGAATACAGGCACCCGCCACAATGCCCAGTTATCTGTTGCAGTTGTCATCGTTGTTTAGCAGGCCCTGGCCTGGCTCGAACCCATCAGCCTCAGTGTATGTGGCCGGCCCCCTACTCACTGAGCTATGGGCACCAAGCCCGACCATTTATCTTTTCTTTTCCTTTTTTTTTTGAGACAGAGCCTCAAGCTCTCACCCTGGATAGAGTGCCGTGGCATCACAGCTACCTCCAATTCCTGGGCTCAAGTGAGTCTCCTGCCTCTGCTTCCCAAGTAGCTGGGACTACAGGCGCCCGCCACAACGCCCGGCCATTTTTTGGTTGCAGCCACCATTGTTGTTTGGCTGGCCCGGGCTGGATTCGAACCTGCCAGCTTAGGTGTATGTGACTGGCGCTTTAGCCCGTTGAGCCACAGACGCCAAGCCCCATTTATCTTTTCATCCTATCCTACCATCATGTCTCTAATTCTTCCCTTTTCCCTAGGCCACCTGTATTAATGTTTAGTGGTACTAACAATTTACATAATCATTACTTTGCATACCTTATCTCTAATATTCAAAACACCTCAGTGAGGTAGTTATAATTCTCACTTTGTAGATAAGGAAAATAAAATTCAGGTAAGTTAGGTTAGGCAATTTACCCAAAGTTAAGAGTGTTGAGAAAGACTTGATATTTCTATTCCAGAACCACTCAGGATTCTATTTTTTAATGACTGAGAGTAGATTATATATCTTTAAGGCTTTAAAAAACCTTTCCTTATTGAAACATTTTTGGAAGTTTTAGGAGTTGGTTGTAGTGCTGCCAACATGTCTTTGAGGATTGAACAGTCCTACTGTACATGGGAACACCATTTGATCCAAAGGCATAACCCATGGGAAATCCATAAATTGGCCAAAGAGAGAAGAAAGGAGCATGTGACCAGCCAGTTAGATCAGAAGTCTTTGGTAATTATTGTGGTGTGGCAGACATACCCAAAGGTGACTACCAATGCTTACAGCTTTGCATAATCCTCTCCACAGGAGAAACATGTGATTTGCCCTCAAGGTGATGTGCTATCAACTCTCCTAAGTCCCTGATACCTATTCTCTGAGACTAAAAACACCCAGATGCTTGGTGTATCCCACAAGTCCCTCCCTGAGTGTCTTGTTCCTACTTATGCTGTAGGTGTTCATGTCACCTCCTCAGAAACATTTCTTGGTCCTCCCACCTGGAGTAGGTCCCCTTCAGTTCACTCTCAATCTCCTCATCCTGTTTTATTTACTCCATTGCATTTATCACCCTTTTGAAGTTACCTAAATTATTTTGTTTCTTTGTTTTGCCCCAATAGCCCCCCTTACTCATTATCCTTATGAGGACTGAGGTCTGTTTTCAATGCTATGTCCCCTGTGCATAATGTAGTGCCTGGCATATACTAGGTATTCAGTGTGTATTTTTCTGAGCAAACAAATGTGAAGCAGAGCAACAAAAACCAGAGCTATTCTGGTGTAAACTAGGAGGGGAATCCCTGACTATCTGGCGGTTTCCTAACCTCCCCACAATCATTTCTGCAACACCTACATGGGCTCTAAGGGCCTCTACAAACCTCATTCAAACATTCCTTCCCTATTCAGATTAATAATACTATTAAACCTAAACCACTACTGATTGAGAGATACCCCATTACATTTCTTTCCACTAAGAAAAAGACACTCAATTAAACCATAACACCCCATCAATAAAACATCCTGATTCCCCATGTTCAAATGTGCTCCTCAGCATTCAGATCAGTTCAAATGTCACTTGTTGATCTCCCCTGCTGGCCAACCTAGGCCATTTTCCTTTTCATTCTCTCTCAGCACTCAGTTGTCCAAAATATGCATTGCAATTTTTATTAGTGTAATTATATGTTTAAAATCTCTCCCCAACACTAGAATGAAAAGTGAATGACAGTAGGGATTATATCGGCTTGTTTACCATTATCCAGGCCACTAATTTAACATCAATTAGTCAAGCTACCAATAGTTTAACAACCTACTTTCTACAATCCTAGATACTTGAAAATTGGCTCTTGTGAGTTAGTACTGGCCTCCCTCAGCACAGTTCACCCAGGACCAAACACTGTGTCTGCACATAGTAGTGGCGGAATAAAGGATTGTTTAGTGAACGAATAAACTGCTGTTGCATCATGTAGAATGAATATGTAGCAGGTATTTCAAACTTAACACTTCCAAAATACAGCCCTTTATTATTCCCCCATACCAGTGACCTTCTCAGTTTTCAATGGTCAGCGACATTAACATCCATTAATTGCTCAAGGCCAAAACCAGGCAGGCACTGCCACCTTCCTCATCCGTTGTGTCCACAAGCCTTGTCAGTCACCCTCAATGTATGTTCCAAATTTAGACACTTCACACCATTCCCAGGGCCAAAGCACTGGGTCTGCCATCTCCAGCCTGAACCACGGCGACAGGGCGACAGCCTCCTCCCTTGTCGCTCTCCCTTAACTTTTTCTTTTTTTGAGACAGAGTCTCACTCTGTCACCTGGCTAGAGCTCAGTGGCCTCTGCCTAGGTCACATCGACCTCAAACTCCTGAGCTCAAACACTCTTCCTGTCTCAGCCTCCCCAGTAGCTGGGACTGCAGGTGCGCGCCACCACGCCTGGCTAGTTTTTCTGTTTTTAGTAGAAATGGGATCTTGCTACGTTGTCCAAGCGGGTCTCAAAATCTCCAGGGATCCTCCAGACTCGGCCTCCCAGAGTGCTGGAATTACAGGCATGAGCCACCCCGTTCTCCTTTAATTGCCCCAGACCCGCTTTCTCCCCAGAAGTCACGGGTCAATTAAACCATAATACCCCATCAATGAAACAGACTCCGACACGGCCCCGCAGGGCCTTCAACCGCCGAGCTCTGTCGGCCCCTCAAGCGTATCTCCTCCCCGTCTTTCATCCATGGCTCTGCGGCCTCACCTCCCAATGGCCCCGAGTCTCCGCCCTCGCTCCTCCCCAGCCAGGTTCACCCTTCCGCAAGGCGGGGTGGGGCAGCCTCTTCTCCCCCGAGTTTCACTCCAAGTTCTTTGGAAAGACCCTTTATAGCCGCTCTCTAAAGGCTTCCCCCCTCGCCCCAATCCTTCCACAGACCTTGCGCTCTTGCTTTCAGAGGCCTCATCACTATTCCAAGCTCCCCCACCCCCCACCCCCCAGCGTGTAATTCCGCCGCGCCTGGGACAAGGATGTTAATTCCCGGAGGGCGGGTCCGGGCTCCAGAAGGTAGTGCGTCTGCGCATCTGTGTCCGGACTACAACACCCAGAGTGCCTGGCGCCCATGCGCCTCGATCGCATTTCCGCTTCCGTTCCAGCGCGAAAATGCGTGCGTCGCTGGTCAGGCCGGCAGGGAATGGCAGTGTGGTGTACGTGCGTTTGTGTGTGTACAGCCGAGCGCGTGACTGTATTAGTGAGCAGGTGTGGGGGCGAGTGTGTGTGAGCAAACACACGTGTGACAGAGTGCGCGGCTGGTTGTACTAGGGACGGTGTAAGGGCGTGCAGGTGAGAGTACGTGGGAATCGTGGGAATGTTCCAGCAAGTGTGCAGGGTGGGTGTGAAGTTAGCTAAAGAGAGGGTGTGTGGGGGCGGTAAACGAGGAGGTGTGAGTGGGCCGCCCGTGTGGGAGGCAGCAAGCTGGAGTGGCTCCTGAGGCTTACAGGTCATGAACGTGACTTGTGGGGCTGGGGAATGGTATTGGGTGAGTGTGGTATTTTGCTATCAGTGTGTGATTGTGTTACTGCAACTTATGTGTCAGTGTAACTTAAGTGGGGATATGATTTAATTCATGAGATTATGGATGTGATGTTGAGTGTGTTTGTATATCCTTCGCCTGTTGTGATTTCGTGTGTCCATGAGTGAGTGGAAATTTGTGTGTGATGAAGGTGCATAGTTTGTGATTTTGTGTGTCCCTGTGTGACTGACCGATGGGGACTTTGATATGTGATTATCTGACTGGGTGTGTCAGTGATTGAGCAGAAACTCATGTGGGGTGAGGGTATGTAGTGTGTGTGTCATTTAGTTTATGTATGGTTGTGATTTTGTGTCTCATTTCATGCATGTTATATGTGTGTGTGAGGCTAACAATGAAATGGGTGGTGTGAGAAGTGCATTGTACCATTGTTTCTAAACTCTGTAGGTGAGTTTGTGTATTAATATGTTCATCTGCGTGTGTGTGTGTAACTGTGTCAGTGTCCCATTTGTCTTAAATTTTAGGATTCTGTTTGTGAATGAAAGGCCTGTGTATGTGTGTGAATATGTGTGCTCTTCCACCTACAAAGGGGGATGTCGCTGAGGGGGAAACTTGATGTGAGGGTTTATGTATAGGATTTTGTATGTGTCTGAAGTTGTCTCCCAAGGGGTGTTTGTGTGTAATTTTGTCACAGTGACAGGTACCTGCATGCCATGTGACACTGGGTGTCGTCTGTCAAGTATTGACAGTGCCTGGTCATGTTTGTGTGTGTGTCTCTGTTGGTGTTTGTATCTATGTGAGGTTATGGGAATATGTGACCATCATTTGGGATCAAGGTTTTTGTTAGTACAGGTGTTTTGCTGCATTTAGGATTTCAGTGATCCCTAAGAGTGTGTGTGGGACTGTGTAGCTGGCCCATGGTCAGTGTGAACTGGAGGCTGCAGACAGAATGGTTAAGAGCATGCAATCTATACTCTGTACTCACTAGAAAGAAGTGCTGAGAGGGCAAGGATTTTTCCTGTTTTCTTCAGTGTTGTATCTCCAGTGCCTATAACTGTTCCAGGTATCCGCTAGGCTTTCTGTCAGTTCTTGTGGAATGAACAAGTGGGGTTCTAATTCTACCTCTGCTCTTCTTAGCTGTGTGACCTAAGACAGGTTGCCTAATCTCTCTATACTTTAGTTTCCTTGATAATTAACTAGTCTAATGCTTCTCACTTCCATCTCATTCTGTTGGCCAACACAAGTCTTGTGTCCAAACCCAGACTCTAGAGGTGGGGAAACACACTATGCCCAGAGTGTGAGGCCACGGCAGAGATACACAGCCAAGGCCATGGATATAGGAGCATGAAGAATGGAGAGCCTTTAACACCATCTGTCGCATTAACTAACTTGTGTTACGCTCAGCACTCCTACAGATGGATTCAGTTCTTATCTTCATTTTTCAAATGAGGAAACACGCTCAAAGAGAGGTCACAGAACATTTCCAGGGTCACACAGCTGGTTCTAAATTAGGGTCTCTCACGATGCTGCAGTCATCTGAAGGCTTGACTAGGTCTGGAAGATATATTCTATTGTGGCTGACACCATGGGTATTGGGAGGCCTTAGTTCCTCCCATGTGGCCTTTCTAGAAGAGCTGCTTGAGCATCCTCCTTTATGTGCCAGCTAACTTCCCCCAAAGGGAGGGATTTAATAAAGAACAAGGAGGAAGCCACAATGCCTCCTTAACAACCTAGCCTTGAAGTCACACACTATCATTTCACCTTGTTTTGTTTTTTAGAAGTGAATCACTAGGTATAACTTACACTCAAAAAAGAGGAATTGGACTCCATCTTTTTTTTTTTTTTTTTTTTGAGACAGAGCCTCAAGCTGTCACCCTGGATAGAGTGCTGGCATCACAGCTCACAGCAACCTCCAATTCCTGGGCTCAAGCGAGTCTCTTGCCTCGAATGTCTCCCAAGTAGCTGGGACTACAGGCGCCCGCCACAACACCCGGCCATTTTTTTTTTTTTGGTTGCAGCCGTCGTCGTTGTTTGGTGGGCCGGGGCTGGATTCGAACCCGCCAGCTCAGGTGTACGTGGCTGGCGCCTTAGCCGGTTGAGCCACAGGTGCCAAGCCTGAACTCCATCTCTTGAAAGTAGCAAAGAATTTGTGGCTATATTTAAAACTACCACAAGATGGTGCCTGTAGTTCAGCAGCTAGATCGCCAGCCATCTAACACCAGAGCTGGTAGGTTCGAACCCAGCCTGGGCCTGCCAAACAACAATGACCATTACAACAAAAAAATAGCCGGGCGTTGTGGCGGGTGCCTGTAGTCCCAGCTACTTGGAGGCTAAGGCAAGGGACTTGCTTAAGCCTAAGAGTTTGAGGTTGCTGTGAGTTGTGATGCTTCAGCACTCTTCTCAAGGGTGACATAGACTGTCCCACCCCCCCCAAAAAATACCCACCACAAGGGTTACCTTTTTTGAGCATTTCCTGTGTGCACCACCCCTGTGCTAACAGTCCCAAGTGCTTCACTTGTATTAAATCATTGAGTTATTACCAAACACCCATGAGGTGTGCATTCCATTGTAACTTAGTGGTATTTAGCATTTAGTCTGCCTTCCACATTCTTCATTCCCTGTAGCCCTCAGCACCACCTAATATGCTATGTTTTACATATTAATTTGCTTGTTATCACTCTTCTAGAATATGGGCTTCAAAGGGCAGAGGTTTTTGTATCCCCAGTGCCTAGAAAGGTGCCTGGCATAAGAAGGTGCTCAATAAATATTGGTCAGATTGAATGCATCATCTATTTTTCTGTAGAATCTCATGGGGATGGTACAGAGACAAGATTCCATGGGATTATGAGCTCTTCTAACTCTTGGACCACTATGTGTAGCCTAGCCCATGCTCATGTTAATCCCGAACCCACCCTTACCTGTTTTCTTTTCTTTTCTTTTTTCTTTTTCTTTTCTTTTCTTTTTTTTTTTTTTTTTCAGTTTCTGGCTGGGGCTGGGTTTGAAACTGCCACCTCCGGCATATGGGGCTGGTGCCCTACTCCTTTGAGCCACAGGCGCCACCTGTTCTGTTTTCTTTTTTACTCCTTCCCCAACCCACACCACCTTTCCACATAGCCACTTGAGGGACGGGTCATGCCATGAGCTTCAGAAACTGATCACATTCTGGGATATGGCAAGAGTGGGGGCAACTGAGTCCTAGCTAGGAGGCCATGTTTTGGGACATCATGCTGGAGAACTACAGGAATCTTGTCTTACACGGTAAAGGCAGTGATTTCTCCTGCCCACTTAGATACCACCTCACTGTGTAAAAGCCAAGAGGCATCAGGAGTATTAACACTTTCCGGAGGTGGGATGCACCCTTCATCCCCATCCATGGCCTTTTGACCCTTTTCCCCTCAAGCTTCTACCTAGCTGGATGTAAATATAAGTTACAGGGTAACTGGGATTTCAGCCTTGGGTGGATCCAGGAGCTCAAGTGATACTTTCTGGTCTTAGTCCTTATTTTCTCAGGCTCTTGCCCTGTTTCTTGGCTTTACTCCCAAGCTAGTCCTTTCTACTGGCAGCTCTGGCCTTTGAGGATGCTTTTAGCCACCAGCCCCTGCAGGGTGGAAGCTTCTGTCTCTCCAGCAGTTCTAACATATGTCTCAGATCTTTCTCTGAGCCAGTCACTGAGGCCAGGGGATGGAACTTTTCTATTGGCCAAACCTGAGTTGCCAGTTATTGGTAGCTGACACCTTCTGAGGATTTGTGGTACATCACTGTGTGCCTGGCACTGGAGGGAGGGGAAGAGGGATGCCCACAAAGAGCACACTGTGAACATCTCTGCTCAACTTTGTCTTGTTTCTTTCTCTGCTTCTATTTGTCGCCTCTCATTCTGTTTCCATCTCTGTGATAGAGTGGACTGCTCTTATGTCAGAGTTCTTTGAAGTTATTTCTATCACAAGCCATGGTAAAAAGTCCGTTTTACTTCCCAGCCCACTACATGTAGTAAATACATGTTTCAAAGAACTGAATTAAATTTTCACAAAACAATACTTATCCTCATTACATGCAGTGCACTCTGATATTTTTCCATTCAAATTCATTCTATTTCATTTATAAAAAAAATTACATCACAACTTACTCAATGGTCTCAACTGGGAGATACTATCCCTTAGGGGACATGTTGCAATATCTGGAGACATTTTGGGTTGTCACAGATGAAAGGATTGCTATTGGCATCTATTGAGTAAAAGCCTGAGATGCTGCTCAGCATCCTACAATGCAAAGACAGCCCCCCACAGCAAAAGACTACTTTGCTCCAAATATCAGTAGTGTCACGGTGGAGAAACTGATTTCAAACTGGTTTCATGACTCACTGCCAAAAGTTGAACATTCATGCAACTCCTGAAACCCAGCTGAGAAGTAGTGAGGGCCCATCTTGGCACAAACAGACCTCCTGGGCCCTATATTCTAATTTACTCATTTAACTCATTTTCCTGTCTGCCTTCATCAAGTTCTTATCCTTTAAGATAAACTGGAGTCATCCTCCATGTTTTTCTCCTCTGTGGGCCAATCCTTATTCCCAGAATCTTATAATCTGTGCATGCCTTTCCCTTTCCCAGCCTGTACCCTCATGTCCAGCCCCACCATGGTAGGGTGTATCAGTTAAGGTTCTTCAGAGAACACAACCAATACGCTTTATATATGACCAGATTTATTTTAAGAAATGGTTCAAACAGTTGTGGGGACTGGAAAGTTTAGGATATGTAGTTGGCTAGCAGGTTGGAAACTCAGGCAGGAGTTGACTGCATTCTTTTTTTTTTGTTTGTTTTTGATTCTGCATTCTTGAGGTAGAATTTCTTCCTCTGGGAAACCTTGGTGTTTGCTCTTAATTCTTTTGACTGACTGGATGATACTCATGCATATGATTAAGGATAATCTTCTTAGCGTCATCTTGTTGTTGATGTAAACCACCTACTGAATACCTTCCCCAAACCACCTGGTTTAGTGTTTATTTGAATCGCTGGGCACTAGAGCCCAACCAACATGACACATAAGACTAACCATCTATGGAGCTTCGGAACATACTCTTCTTAGTAAAGTATCTTAAGAATAGAAGAAAAAGTATCCAATGTACTCAGCCCTATTATGAAACTAATCTATAGCTTTCATATGAAGGCTATAACCCAATTATAACACAAGAATATGGGGAAAGGGGCAAGGGAGGAGAGGGGAGGAAGGAGGATGGGTGGAGGGAAGGGTAATTGGTGGGGCCACACCTATGGTGCATCTTAGAAGGGTATAGGTGAAACTTACTAAATGCAGAATATAAATGTCTTAGCACAATAACTAAAAAAATGCCATTAAGGCTATGTTAAACAGTTTGATGAAAGTATTTCAGATTGTATATGAAACCAGCACATTGTACCCCATGATTGCATTAATGTACACAGCTATGATTTAATAATAAAAAAATTCATTAGACTTAAGATTTGTGAGAGGTAAGCCTGCTTGATCTGAATAAAGACAAGATTTAGTAGATAAAAAAAAAAAAAAAGATTAACCATCTAATTGAGAAGCCTCTTCGTTATCAGTGTCTTATATCTTAAAAGAATTTGCATTTTTGAAAATTTTCTCTCAGACTAAGACACCAGAACAGAACACTTTCAAAGCAAAACATCTCTTAAGAGTTACCCCCTAAATTTAGGGCCCAACGGGAATGATCTTGGGACTTGAACTTCATAAAGACCCACAGAGGCAAAAGGTGCTCAGAAACACCAATCTCAGTGAAATCTTGGAGCTGCTTTACAAAAAAAGGCTACAGATGTCCTGAAGAAGAGAGGGCCCTCAGCTCCAAATTCTTCTTTACTAAGCACCAGCAAATCCACACAGGGGAGAGTGGGAGTACATTCGCTGAGTGTGGGAGGGCCTTCAGCTGGAGGACGAATCTTATTCAGCGTTAGAGTATTCATTTTTTTTTTTTTAGAGACAGAGAGTCTCACTTTGTTGCCCTCAGTAGAGTGCCATGACGTCACAGCTCACAGCAACCTCCAGCTCTTGGGCATAGGCGATTCTCTTGCTTAAGCCTCCCAAGTAGTTGGGACTACAGGCACCCGCCACAACACCCAGCTGTTTTTTTGTTGCAGTTTGGCTGGGGCCGGGTTCGAACCTGCCACTCTTGGTATACGGGTTCAGCACCCTACTCACTGAGCCACAGGCACCGCCCAGAGTATTCATTCTTGAGAGAGACCATACAGGTGTGAGGACTGTGCCAAAGCCTTTAGGTGGAGCTTGTCCTTCAGGCAACACCAGATTATCTACAGTGAGAGATCTTTTCTCTGTGATGTATGTAAGAAATCCTTCAGCAAATGCTCAGCCCTCATCTCCTATCAGAGAATTCATACTGACAAGAAACCATGTTTGTGTAATGAGTGTGGGAAATCTGCTAACAACCAGTCATTCTTTAGTCAACACCAAAGGATCTACACTGGGGAGAAACTTTATGAATGCAGTGAGTGTGGAAAGGCCTTCACCTGCGCCTCATCCTTTACTTTCCATCAGGGAATTCATTCGTGCAAATAACCTCGTGAGTGTCCTCACTGTAGAAAACCCTTCCAGTACAGGTTGTCTCTTGTGGAATATCAGAAAGTCAACCTGGGAGTGAAATCCTACAAATGTAGTGACTGTGGTAAGACTTTCAGCTATAGCTCTTCCGTCAGCCTCCGTCAGAGATACTCACACTGGGGGAAATCCCTGTAAGTGTAAGGAATGTGGGGACACTTTCAGATATTGCTCCTAACTAAGCAGTAGCAGATCCACCACATCAAGACACCCTCTGAGTGTAAGGAATTTCTGAAAGCCCTTAGTCTAGGGCTTAGTCTAGTTCATCCCTTAAAGTACGTCACAGTATCCATGCTGGAGAGAAATCTAGATATAGTCAGTTTAAGGAATCCTTTCATGGCAGCTAACTTAAAAATTCTTACTAAAATTTATCATACATACAGAACCTTCAGATTATATTCATTAGTCATGGTGATATATGTCAGGAATCCCTAAGACCACACCCCAAGATTGAGTGACTTTAGAAAGACTCACATCAGCATAAGTGGTACACACAGATATGATGTATCACAGCACAAAGACACAAAGCAGAATTGGCAAAGGGAAAGGGCACACAGCAGCAAAATTTGGAGGAAAACAGGTTCAAGCTCCCAGGAGCCCTCTACCAGGGGAGTCACACAGGATGTCTTAAATCACATGATTACACATGTGAAATGCTGTGTGCCCGGGAAGCTCATTAAAGACACAGTGTTCAGGATTTTTACTGGGAGGTGGTCACCTAGGCAACCTCTGCCCAACATGTTTTAAAACTCCAGACTTCTAGAAGGAAAGTAGGTTTCAGCAGAAACCATATCCCAGCACTTCGGAAAGTTGAGGTGGGAGGATCACTTAAGGCCAGGAATTTGAGAGCAGCTTGAGCAAGAGTGAGACCCTGTCTCTACAAAACCCAGAAAAATTAGCCAGGCATGGCAGTGGGTACCTATAGTCTCAACTACTCAGGAGGCTGAGGCAGGAGGATCATTTGAACCCAGGAGTTTGAGGATGTACTGAGATATGATCAGGTCACTATATTCCTGGGTGACAGAGTGAAACCCTATCTAAAAAAAAAGGGGGGGGGGGAGGTGCCTGTGGCTCAAGAGTGGGGCACCGGCCCCATATACTGAGGGTGGTGAGTTCAAGCCCTGGCCAAAGCTACAAAAAAAAAAAAAAGATAATCAAAAGGCTGGGTTTTAATTAATAAATTTCATCTGAATTAACAAAGAAATGTATATTTTCACATAAATATGCACATATATCCTTAGGACACACCTTAGGGTACAATGATGGAAGGCATTAGATATACCTCTATAAAAATTAGAAGCTTACTAGAAAATGTTTATCCTCCTTAAAAATCAAATAAATGCAATTAAAATGAGATGTCCTTTCTCCTATTAAATTAGCAAAAGTAAAAATGCTCTTATATTTCATAATGCCAGCTGGGGAGGTGGAACACACATCCCCACATCACCAGCAGTGGTGTAAAGTGGTTTCCAAAAGGAGCTTGAGGCTGGACATGGTGGCTCACACCTGTAATTCTAGCACTCTGGGAGGCTGAGGTGGGTGGATTGCTTGAGCTCTGGAGTTCGAGACCAGCCTAAGCAACTCCATCCCTAAAAATAGTTAGGTGTTATAGTGGGCACCTGTAGTCTCAGCTACTCAGGAAGCTAAGGCAAGAGAATTGCTTGAGCCCGAAAGTTTGGTGTTGCTGTGAGCTATGACACCATGGCACTCTCCTGAGGGTGACAAAGTGAGACTCTGTCTTAAAGTAAATAAATAAATAAATAATCCAAACAACAGAGTAAGGACCACATACACAAAGCACTGAGTATGCCATGCAGCTGTACAAGGGAGTGATACAAGCAGTTGTGTAAAGTGTAAGATTGGGTGGAAAAATAAAGTATGCTTTATTGTATTAAACACATGGAATGGTCACAGCTCTGTGACATCTGTGACCACCCTGAAATAGGTAACACAGTCACATGGGTAACAAAGTGAACAGGCACAGACCATGAAAATGAGATTTTTTTTTCTGACCACTCCCCAGAGGTAACCACTTTCACAAATCTGGTTAATAATTTTTAATTGTAAGAAAACACACTCAATTGCTAATAGCGTTCATGGTGTATTTTTCTCTGTCCTGGGGGCAGGCAGAGGGAATGATGTGACCTTGTACACTTCTTAAAATAGAAGTTGTCTTTAATAAGCCAAATATTACTTTAAAATGAAAAACATTAACCATTCTGAAATGTATAGTTTAAGAAAAGAAAAGTAAATTCATGCAGATGAGTAAGAAAAAAAAGATGAAGAAGCTAAAGAAGTAAAGGGCCTAGATAATACACAAAGAAGTTCTTAAAATGGTGGAGAAAAAATACACTATCCAGAGAAAAACAAAACAAAACCACCCCCCCCCCCAATTCCTTGTGTATCAAATAAGCAAAATTGTTGTTGTTGTTATTTTTTGAGACAGAGTTTCACTGTGTTACCCTTAGTAGAGTGCTGTGGCGTCACAGCTCACAGCAACCTCAAACTCCTGGGCTTAAACGATTCTCTTGCCTCAGCCTCCCAAGTAGCTGGGACTACAGGTGCCCACCACAATGCCCAGCTATTTTTTGCTGCAGTTGTCATTGTTGTCTAGCTGACCCCAGGCCGGGTTCAAACCTGCCAGCCTCAATGTATGTGTCCAGTGCTGTAATCACTGTGCTATGGGCACCAAGCCTGTTTTTTTGTTTTGTTTGTTTAAGTGATTAAACACTCAGTATTGGCAAAGTGATTCAGAGTGTTTGTTTATATTAATTATACTGTGCATGGCAAAGACATTCACTTGCACATAGAGACTTTGCTTAGTATATCTTGTCTGCTTGGGGTGCTGTATTGAGAAAGAGTCCAGCCTTGCAGCAAATTCATGGGTGACAGCATAAATGGTTAGCAACACTGGCTGGGCACTGCCAAAAGAAGACAGTTTGCCATCTATTTGATCGCCCTGAGTCCTCTCTTTGCTGGGGGCTCCAAATGGCACAGTCCCTCCAGAAAAAATTCAGCAGGATATGAGAGCTATGGAAATATTTATCACATTTCATCTAGTAATATCATTTTTAAAAAATATATCCTAAGAAAACAGTAATAAATACAGTACTTTATGCTCTTTTAATAAAACTTTTCTATAATTAGAGTCATTAAAAATTGCCACTACACCATAAACCAGAAAAGGAGAACTTCAAATTTGTGATATAGGTATGTTATAAAAAAACTCTATATATAGAAAAAATTATTTTGTAGAACGAACGCTACAATATGATTAAAACATGGTTACATAATGATGTGTAATTAAGTTTACAACTCTGTAGTTTACTGTCACAATAAAACTTTTTTTTTTTTGAGACAGAGTTTTATGTTGTCACCCTCGGTAGAGTGCTGTGGCATCATAGCTCACAGCAACCTCAAACTCTTGGGCTCAAGTGCTTCTCTTGACTCAGCCTCCCGAGGAGCTGGGACTACAGGTACCTGCCACAACACCTGGCTATTTTTAGAGATGGGGTCTCACTCTTGCTCAGGTTGGTCTCGAACCCACGAGCTTGGGCAATCCATCTGCCCTGGCCTCCCAGAGTGCCAGGATTACAGGTGTGAGCCACCACGCCTGGCCCTCTAATAACACTTAAAAAAAAAATAAATTTTACAGTCTTATACAAAAATATTCCATAATAACAGCTACTGATTGAGCACCCACTATCAGCCACTGTTAGGATTCTTACTATAGATCAGCGGTTCTCAACTTGTGGGTCGCAACCCACAGTATTAAAGGGCTGCGGCACTAGGAAGGTTGAGAACCAGTACTATAGATGAACTCTAAGCCTTTCAACACTTCTTTCAGGGGAGGTGCTTTTATCCTGTTTCCTAAGAAAATTAGGTTTAATCAGCTTCTAAAGAGAGGGCTGAGGTTTGACCTCTGGTCTGCCTGGCTCCAATGCCCACACTCTCCCTTCTCTGCCAAGGGGGTTTTCTAACTGTGAACATAACTACATTCTTGGGCTTGTAATACTTGAGTATCTAATACTATTAGGAAGTTTATTAGACTTTGCTTTCCAAAATTTTCTTAATATTATTTCTTTAGTGAAACCATACCCAATAAAACTATGTTAAAATCAGGTTCAAACAAACTACTTTAATTCATGTGTGGCTCTTTCTAGGCCTGACTTGAGATCTGTTATTTCCTATTAATGTAAATTCTTTAAGGAGAAGGGAATTGTGGGGGCGATTTGAATAGTCTATAGTCCTTCCCTAGAGAAAAAAATCAGCACAACTTTTAGACCCTGCTGAAATGAGGCTAGGAGAGTTTCCAAAGCCTTTAAGATACACACTTTGGCCCAGAAATTCCACTGCTGAGAATTTCCCCTTAGGAAACAAGACAATATGCAAAGACTTTAGAGCAAATCAATAAGTAAATTGCTAAAGCCAAGAGATAAAGGGGAGAAAACATAACTATAGCAGCAATATGCATATAATAGTTAAATTACAAGGAACCCAAGTTTCCAATCCTAAACCCAAGTGAAGGAAATGAGGGCACATCCATACTACCAAGTAATAGATAGTCCTGAAACACAAAACTCAGGAACATATTCATAGATATGGAAAGATGTTCATGACATATGGAAATAGTAATTATATAGCCTTCAAAGCAATGTTTACGAGGGCCAGGCCCAGTGGCTCACGCCTCTAATCCCAGCACTCTGGGAGGCGGAGGTGGGCGGATATAGCTATAGCAAGATCCACTTAATATATGTTAGAATTTAGTGAGTAAAACTTTAAGGACAAACTGGATACTTGGTGTTATCTTAAAAGTTCTCTCACAAGACATTTATCAATTAAATGGATGGAGTTGAAACACATTCTTCTTAGTAAAGTATAACAAGAATGAAAAAGCAAGTATCCAATGTACTCGATACTAATATGAAGCCAGTAGATGATCTAATATAGGCCTACACAGGAGAAAAACTCAATTCAATTCAAGATGGGAGGAGGGGAAAGGGGGGTGAGAAAGGAGGAGGGAGCGGCATGGGTGTACTCCAACTTAATGGGCACAACATAAGGGTGTATGGAACACCTGGGTGTGGGACACAATTGCAAGAGGGATTTTACCTAACAAACATTGTAACCTAATTATTTGTATCCTCACATTATTCTGAAACAAAAAACATAATTAAAAAAATAAAAGAAAAAAAGAGAGGGTGGCGCCTATGGTTCATCGAGTAGGGCGCCGGCCCCGTAAACCAAAGGTGGCGGGTTCAAACCCGGCCTTGGCCAAACTGCAAAACAGAAAAATAGCCGAGCGTTGTGGCGGGCACCTGTAGTCCCAGCTACTCAGGAGGCTGAGGCAAGAGAATCGCCTAAGCCCAGGAGTTGGAGGTTGCTGTGAGCTGTGTGATGCCACAGCACTCTGCTGAGGGTGATAAAGTGAGACTTTGTCTCTACAAAAAAAAAAAAAAAGAAAGAAACAAACAAACAAACAAGGGCTGGGTGCAGGGGCTCACACCTACAATCCTAGCACTCTGAGAGGCTGAGGTGGGTGAATCACTTGAGCTCAGGAATTTGAGACCAGCCTGAGCAAGAGCAAGACTCTGTCTTTAAAAATAACTGGGTGCTGTGGCAGGTGCCTGCAGTCCTAACTCCTGGGGAAGCTGATGCAGGAGATCGCTTGAGCCCAAGAATTTGAGATTGCTATGAGCTATAATGATGCTGCGGCACTCTACTCAAGAGTGACAAAAACTGTTACACAAAAAAAATTAAGAAGAAAAATAAATGGCTTAGTGCCTGTAGCTCAAGTGGCTAAGGCCCCAGCCACATACACCAGAGCTAGCGGGTTCAAATCCAGCCCGGGCCTGTCAAACAACAATGACAACTACCGCCGAAAAATAGCTGGGCCTTGTGGTGGGCACCTGTAGTCCCAGGTACTTGGGAGGCTGAGGCAGGAGAATCGCTTAAGCCCAGGATCTGGAGGTTGCTGTGAGCTGTGACGCCACAGCACTCTACCCAGGGCGACAGCTTAAGGATCTGTCTCGAAAAAAAAAAAAAAGAAAACGAAGAAGAAACATTAACTTTACAATAGAGAAGCCTGGAAGATACGATCTTATATCAAGGCATCAAGGTCAGCATCAGCAACAATAAAACATGTCCACATCATGTACCCCTAGTAGCGGTGGCAAGATCAGAAACCAGGTCACAGTGGGTTGGAGAGTGGACTGCAGTGAGAAAATGGAGCCCACCAATGAGGACTATTTCAGGAAGAACTTAGCCAATGTAGAAAGGGAAAGGAATTGTGTAGCTAACACTCACTTGGCTGGTGTAGGTTCTGACAAGTCATGTGTGTTTCAAGTTTCATGACTTTAGAGCCACACATCACAGATCAACCTGAAAACTGCTGGATAAGAGAAAGCAGGGCAGTGAGTAAGTATAGCAACAACCTACCATTTCCAGGCAAGGAATCAGGTTGTGGGACTCCAGGTTCAACTGGTTACCATGTGTCTTTGTATCTGAACACCATTCAAGTCAGTGATGGAAAGCTATTGATATTATACTAATATACTATGAAAAGAGATTTTTTTTTTTTTTTTGGAGAGACAGAATCTCACTTTATCACCCTCAGTAGAGTGCCATGTGATTTGGCTGGGGCTGGGCTTGAACCCACCACCCTTGGTATATGGGGCTGGCGCCCTACCCACTGAGCCACAGGTGCCACCCGAAAAGAGATTTTTAAGTGCAGTTCAGGGCTTATACTTTACATGAGTGATGCATGCTCAGCCTAGAAATAGAATTTTGGGTTAAGTTGGCTGTGCTGAGTACACATGAACCCCAAAAGCAGAACTACTGTTTTGTTTTTTTGAGACAGAGCCTCAAGCTGTCACCCTGGATAGAGTGCTGTAGCATCACAGCTCACAGCAACCTCCAATTCCTGAGCTCAAGCGAGTCTCTTGCCTCCGCCTCCCAAGTAGCTGGGACTATAGGCGCCTGCCACAACGCCAGGCCATTTTTTGGTTGCAGCTATCATTGTTGTTTGGCGGGCCCGGGCTGGATTCAAATCCGCCAGCTCAGATGTACGTGGCTGGCGCCTTAGCCCGTTGAGCCACAGGCGCCGAGCCAGAACTACTGTTTTTAAACTGGATTTTTTACAAAAGGAGGGAGAAGGGGAAAAAAAGAATAAGAAACTTCAAGCCCTCTAAAAATTCTAAAAAATTCTATTTGATGAGTAACTGCTCACAGGTTCGAGACCAGCCTGAGCCAGAGCGAGACCTTGACTTGAAAAATAGCTAGGCGTTGTGGTGGGTGCCTATAGTCCCAGCTACTTGGGAGGCTGAGGCAAGAGAATCACTTCAGCCCAAGAGTTTGCGGTTGCTGTGAGGTATGACATCATGGTAAGGCATCCAAGGGTGACCAAGTGAGACTCAGTCTCAAAAAAAAAAAAAAAAACATGTTTAGCAAATTTACACTTCCCTGAATTAGTGTCTAAAAACATCATCATTTAATTCTAAATCATGAGAGAAAAAAGGTTATCAGAATTTCACCCTAAGAAAGCTTTCTTCGCCCCTGCAAGGATCCTCATTGAATGTAACATGAAACAGCATTGGGATTACTACATAGAAAAGAAAGATGGTTGCAGTCAATATACAGTACTGCACCTTTTTTCTCAGAGAGGAAATGACAGAAATTTCACCAGGAATTTTCCCTCCTGGAGATCTAGTCATGATCAAAACTCCTCCCTCTAATTCACCCTCCCTGACCCCAACTTGGGAAGTCCCCTTTCCTGTTATCTTGTCTTCTTCTACTGTTAAAGTTATAGGAGTCGATTCCTGTATACATC
>CAUYRH010121456.1:0-72310 GCA_963574655.1 Perodicticus potto | reverse complement strand
CAACTTCTGGGCTCAAGCGAGTCTCCTGCCTCTGCCTCCCAAGCAGCTGGGACCGCAGGCGCCCGCCACAATGCCCGGCCATTTTTTGGTTGCAGCCGTCATTGTTGTTTGGCGGGCCCAGGCTGGATTCGAACCCACCAGGTGTACGTGGCTGGCGCCTTAGCCCGCTGAGCCACAGGCGCCGAGCCTTGAACAGGAATCTTAATCTCAGCCTCAGAAGCCCTCACCTATAAAATGAGGGTAACAAGATCGACGATGGCACAGAATGAGCAAGGACTGAACTGGATCTTAGGTACTAAAGAAGACTTACTTTGGGGCTGTGTCCACGCAGACGGCTAAAAAACGCTAACCCAATCAGTCCTTGCCATTTACTGGCTCTGTGACCTTAGTTAACCTGCCTAGGCCTTAACTGCTTCATCAGACAAGTGGGAATAATGAATATCAATACTTTGCAGGGCTGTCATGAAGATCAGGATGTTGGAAGCAAAATAGCCAGCAAGATGCCCAGAAATAGCAGAAGCCCACTATAAATGTCCTCTCTCATAATGCTCTCACTTCCCATCCTCTTTCTATTTAACCCAGTGGTTCTCAAGCTTCCTAATGCTGCAGCCCTTTAATACAGCTCCTGTGGGTCACGACCCATAGGTTGAGAACCACTGATTTAACCAAAGTTAATCACTCAGAAAGCTCTACATATTGGCAAGACAGAAGAAGTCCAGTTATTTTTCCCAATGATGAGGGAACTCTCAGACTAGCCTCTAGCCAGGTGAGGAGGCTGCCATTGCGGGTTTATATCCACCTACAGCCCATTTCAGGAGACTCAACACCAGGCACCCAGGGGGTCACCAGGGCCAAGAAGCACAGGCCCAAAAACTCGTTCAGGGAGGTCACTTGGCCTAACGAACACACCAGGATTGAGAGGGCTCCCAGGTCTACCATGAAGCCCCAGCATGCCTTTCCTGCCGAGCCACACCCCCCCCCCCGCCGAGGGCAGACCAATGCCCAGGCCACTCAGTCCCTTCCTGCCTGGTGGAGGCGGAACCTTTGGGTTCCCGAGATAGATGAGAGTCATTGTAAGTGTCAGTGGACACAGGATACCAGTGAAGATAAGGTCTGTCCTCTTAGATCATGGCCACTGAGGGTCAACGGCCTCCAGTGATTTGCCACCATCCACAGCATTGGCCCTCCCAGGGACAAAAGAACCTACAGCAACCACCCAGCCTTCTGCAAGCTCTGTCAATTATGGCCTTTATAACCCTGGACTGAGTCTTGGTTCTCTCATCAACAAAACAAAGACAGGCTGGGCATGGTGGCTCACACCTGTCATTCCAGCACTTTGGAAAGCCAAGGCAAGAGGGTCGCTTAAACCCTGGAGTTTAAAACCAGCCTGGGAAACACAGAGAGATCATATCTCTGCAAAAAAAAATTGGGTATGGTGGCACATGCCTGTAGTCTCAGCTACTCAGGAGACTGAGGTGAAAGGATTGCTTGAGCCTAGGAGTTCAAGGCTGCAGTGAGCTGTGATTATGTACCCGCACTCCAGCCCGTGTAAAGAGCAAGAGATCCTGTTTCAAAATAAAATAAAACAAACAAACAAACAAACAAACAAAAACAAAGACAAAAATGAGTCTGTGTTCCATAAGGTAGTTGAAAGGGTTATGTGAGCTAGCCCAAAGGGCTCTTAGTCACTGCTAGATACAAACTACGTGCTCGCTAGATGTTAAAATACAAGGGCATCTACAAAGACAGAAAGTATATTGACTAGTAGTTTCTCGGGGCTGGGAGCAGAGGAGATAGGGATGAAAGGGTATAGGATATCTTCTTGAGGTGATAAAAATGTTCTAAAACTGACTGCCACAATGGCTGTATATATGTGATACTAAAAACCAGCAAGTTGTACAATTTAAAGGGGTGAATAGTTTGATACACAACTGGTATGGTATAAAGGGGTGAACTGTCTAAGAATTACATTAAAATAAACTTGCTTTTTTTTTTTTAAATACTAAAATGTTCTGGGATCCCACTAAGTTACTTACATCAAGATTTCTTTCTGTTTTTTAACCCATTTGGCCCACTGGCAAGAAACCAGGTTCAAAGGCAAGTCCTGCCCCCCTCAACCCTCCCACTCACTCCCCCACCCCCAGGGACTTATGTAACAGACTGAATACCAGCTCAGCTACTGAACAGTGGCCTGAAGTGAGCTGAGATTAGGAGTAAAGGTGGGCGGGGCTGGTCTTCTGGCAGCAGGGTGGCACTGCTTGGGGAAGCCAATGTGAGAACAGCCTCCTCCCCACTCCCTTCCTATTCCCCACCCCATATCCTGCTCTGCCCTATTCCCCCTCTCATCCTCCCCTCATCAGTTTGGTCCTGGTGTTTGATTTTGGCCCTGGAAGGTCTGACAGCCCACAGGCCTTGAAGGCTGCAGCTCACAGCAGTGGCCTGCACATTCCTTCCCCAAAGAAGGAAAAGCCACCAAAAGTGAGGTCATTTGGTATTTCTGGCACAGATGCTGAGAGCTGTGGGTCACCCAATTCCATAGAAAACTTCCCCGGATAACAAGGCTTTGGCCCAGCATGGTATTCACACAACATGGGAATCTGTGGTCTGGCAGACTCTGGCTCCTATCTTGACCCCTCCACCTCCATGAGTTATGACCAACTTTACAACGTGAAGCCTCAATGTTCTCATCTATGAAATGGGAATAATCATACACACCCCCTCCTGTGGTGAGGCCAAGAATTAAATAGCTCAATACTTGACTTATGGCCAGGTACAGTGACTCACACATGTAATGCCAGCACTCTGGGAGGCCGAGGCAGGTGAATTGCCTGAGCTCAGGAGTTCGAGACCAGCCTGAGTAAGACCCCGTCTCTACTAAAGACAGAAAAACAAACTGGGCATTATGGACAGCTACTCAGGAGGCTGAGGCAAGAGGATCACTCAAACCCAGAGTTTGAGGATGCTGTGAGCTATGACACTACAGCACTCTACTTAGGACGACAGAGTGAGACTGTCTCAAAAAAACACAGACACACACACACAAAACTTGACTTGGCTCGGCGTCTGCAGCTTAACAGGCTAAGGCACCAGCCACGTACACCTGAGCTGGAGGGTTCAAATCCAGCCCAGGCCCACCAAACAACAATGACGGCTGCAACCAAAAAATAGCTGGGCATCGTGGCAGGAGCCTGTAGTCCCAACTACTTGGGAGGCAGAGGCAGGAGACTCGCTTGAGCCCAGGAATTGGAGGTTGCTGTGAGCTGTGATGCCACAGCACTCTATCCAGGGTGACAGCTTGAGGCTCTGTCTCAAAAAAAAAAAACCAAAACTTGACCTATGGTAGGGATTCATAAAATAAAATAAAATGCAATCAGCTTCCGCGTTCTCAGTCCTTTCTGCTGAATGTGCTCTGTAGACCAGAAATGTAGACTCTGCCGAGATTTTAAGCTCCTGGTGGAACCTCCTCTCTTCCCTTACCATATTACAAATTTGCAAGAAAGAAAGAGACACTGATTAGACAGGGAAGTTTTCCAGGTCAAGTCTCTGTGCTCCTAAAACAACCTCCCAGACTGGACTTCTGTGCTGGTCACACAGTCCATCCCTGTCATCTGGACCCCTCAAGGCACCTCCTTTGGCACAGTGCCTAGAACTCTGACCTCCATGGTGGTCACTGTCATCAGGCTGGCAGCTGGAGGCAGTGGGGGCATCAGCTCTGCCATCTGCTTTCAGGGACCTGGGAAGAGCTCCTGGAGGCCCCAGACCCACTGGGGACCAACCACTGCACTTCTTTATAATGGGCATGAAGCCCTTGAAAAGTCACCAGAGCCCAAAGTCTGAGCTCACATTGACAGAAGGGGAGAAACAGGTTAGAAAGGATAGAAGAGAAAAAGAATGGTAGAACAGTTTAGCTCAGTGGTTCTCAAACTTGAACATGCATTAGAATCACCTGAATGGCTTGTTAAAACACAAATTGCTATGTGCTACCACCAAAGTGTCTGGTGCCCAAGTTCTGGGTAGGCAGAGAAAGTGCATTTCTAACATATACCCAGGTGATGTTGATGCTGCTGGTCCCAAGATCACACTCTTGAAGACTACAGGCTCAGTGGCTAAGAGAATGGATTTAGGTAGAGAAGACCTGGGTCCAATCTGGGTCTGCCACTTACCCTGGGACTGGGGCAACTTCTTGACCTTTCTGAGCCTCAGTTTCCTCATTTGTAAAATAAGGATACTATCTTTCTGGATTGTTAAGGGATTTCTATTACATGATCTATACAAAAGGCCTAGCACATCATAAGTAGTCAATAGTGTCTGAATTTGATTACTAAGTTACAAGAAAAAGAGAAAAGGTGCTCAAGGAAACGGGTGAGACAACAGAAACTACTCCAGAGCCATGAAATTGCCCTTGAATGCTCCATGGGCCCAAGCACCATCATGGGGGACAAAGTGATGCCCTGACGCCCAATCAAGTCCTACATCTAGGCCAGCAGAGCTCCAGCAGGCATTGTGCCCAGTCTCCCTACCCCAGTCAAGAAGACATGACTGAGCCAGACATGACTGAGCAGTGGCTCAGGACTATAATCTTAGCATGCTGGGAGGCTGAAGTGCATGGATTGCCTGAACTCACGAGTTCGAGATCAGCCTGAGCAAGAGCAAGACCCTGTCTCTAAAAATAGCCAGGTGTTATGGCAGATGCCTGTATTCCCAGCTACTTGGGAGTCTGAGGCAAGAAGATCTATTGAGCCAAAGAGTTTGAGGTTGCTGTGAGTTATGATACCATAGCACTCTACCCAGAGTGACCCAGTGAGACTCTGTCTCAAAAAAAAAGACATGGGCTCAGCGCCTGTAGCTCAAGTGGCTAAGGCACCAGCCACATACACCAGAGCTGGTGGGTTCGAATCGGCCCAGGCCTGCCAAACAATGACAACTGCAACCAAACAATAGCCCGCGTTGTAGTGGGTGCCTGTAGTCCCAGCTACTTGGGAGGCTGAGGCAAGAGAATCGCTTAAGCCCAGGAGTTGGAGGTTGCTGTGAGCTGTAATGCCATGGCACTCACCCAGGGCAATAGCTCGAGGCTCTGTCTCAAAAAAAAAACACAGACACCCAAGCCCCCTTTGTTAAGGAGCAAAAAGCAGCCTATGGGCCAGAGAACGCCCCCAGCAACATCCCAGAACGTGGCCCAATGCCATCACTGCCCTCCCTGCCTGGTCCCTGGCCCAGGGTGGGGTGTCAAGAGTACAGCTTGGCCAACATCTTGGCCTGACCGTCCTGACTCGAGGGACCAGCAGCAGACGGCAGAAGGCCGAGGAACAGGAATGTGTCTGTGGAAACTTCACACTCCCAGCAGGATGAGAAGAAGTGCAGCTGCAGGCAGATCTGGCCCGGACCCCACCTCCGCAGGGAGGCCCAGGGCAGGACAAGGGCCAGTGTATCCCCTGCCCTCCTGGAAGATCAAAGAGACTGTTCCCTGCTGCTCTCCACCACACTGGGCACCCAGGCCTCACCTCAGAAACTGGGAGGCAGAGGCTGCCTCCCCCAACCTTGTACAGGGTTCCACCTTCAGCTTAGAGATGGGAACCCTGATGACAAAGGAGGCCCAAGGGGAGGGGAAGAGAGAGCATCAAAGACACTGGCTATCATTATACCCACCCAGGGAGTACTCACTCACAGTCACTGTCACCACTTACTGACGCATGCGCCACCCCAGCAAATCCACTCAACAGCCCCGTGTTACAGAAGAAGAAAACTGAGGGCCAGAGTGCTAAGCAGTGGAGAGAAGGAAGGGAACGCTGCACTGCTGGGGGGACTGCACATGAATACAGACTCTTAGGAAAGAAGTATGGAGACTCTTCAAAGAACTCAAAATAGACCTTGCATTTGATCCTGCAACCCCATTACTAGGCATCTACCCAGAAGAAAAAAATCATTTTATCATAAGGACATTTGCACTAGATCGCTTACAGCTCAATTTACAATCACAAAGATGAGGCAACAACCTAAATACCCATCAACCCAAGAATGAATTAATAAACCGTGGTATATGTACACCATGGAATAGTATTCAGCCATAAAAAGATGAAGACTTTACATCTTTTGTACTAACCTGGATGGAGCCGAAGCACATTCTTCTCAGTAAAGAATGTAAAGTAGAAGTAAAGAATGGGAAAGCAAGTATCCAATGTACTCAATACTAATATGAAGCCAGTAGACATTCTAATACTCACACACAAAAGAGAAAACGCAATTCAAGTCTGGGAGGAGTAGGGGAGCAGGGGAAGATGGATGTACACAATATAGGGGTATATGGCACACCTTCTGGGTGGGGGACACAACTACAATAGGGACTTTACCTAATAAACACAAACATTATAACCTAATTGTACCCTCATATTAATCTGAAATTAAAATTAAATTAATTTTAAAATTTAAAAGAAGTGTTAAGCCACCTTCCCACAGTCACACAGCTAGTAAGAGGCAGACCTGAGACTTGAACAGGGCCTACTGGACATCAAAGCCTGAGCCCGTTCCACTCTCCTGAGGGCTGAGGCCCTTCTGGGCAGGCCTTCAGCCTCTGCCCAGGCCAATAACGGGGACTCAGCCAGCACCCCAGACTCAGCACGCAGCTCCACCTACCATCCTGTACCAGTCCTGGTCAGTCTAAGAGCCACATGGTGACCTGCTCAGCTGTCCCCAAGCAATACCTGAGCCTGGACTGGGGAAGGTAGCTACAAGGCAGCCTGGGACACCTCTAACATTCACACCCAGTCACAAGAGAAGGACAGGGACCCTCTGGCTGCAGGGCATGCAGAATAGGCCCAGCAGGTTTCTTTCCAAGTCTCACCTTTGTGGGGGTGGGAAGAGGGTTTGAGGGTTTGAGCTCTTTCTTGTCTCTTTTGGCTGTCAGAACACAAAGCCCATTGAGAAAGCCCATGAACAATTAAGGGGCAGCCAGGTGGGCGGTGTGTGCGTCAGGGTGTGGGCCACCAGCGTGTTAGGATCTGCTGACACAGGCAGCCTCCCCACAGCAAGCTGCTGCAGGTGCTCCTGGCTCGCCTGGTTCAAGGCTTCCCCTGCCAGGGAGCTGGAGGCAGACTCATTTATTCACTCCCTTAACTTCTTACGGAGCCCTAATTCTGTGTCAGGCCCTGGGCTGGGGGATCAGGAGGGTGGTGCCTCCCAAGCAGGGGAAACAAAACAGTAGAGGCCTCAGAAAGAAGGGAACAGGCCTGTTCAGAAAGCCAAAAAATGGCCCCAGGTGCTGGTATAGGAGTAAAGGAGAAGGTGTCAGAGGCTGGACAGCCAGATACAGGGGTGTCCAGATGCCTGCAGGTTGTTAGGGAATAGGGGAATGAGGTGGGTGTGGGAAATCAGGCACTGGCTGACACATAATTCCACCTTCGTCTTGGAAAGAGATTTATAATGTGACATGAAGAGCAGACTACAGAGGGACCAATCAGGGGACTGTGTAAAAGTCCCAGCCAGAGATACAGCAGCTCAGGCCAAAGTCATGTGGTGAAAAGCAGGTGGGTACAAGAGGGGCTCGAGGGGCAGAGGCCACAGATGAGCCATCACATGAAGGAACAGGCAACTTCCACCGCACTCCTCACACACCCAGGGACGCTCACTGAGGTCACAGTAGGCCAAAGTCCTCAGCCCGCCAATTTCATTCAAAGGTCAGAGTAGATGGGCTTCAGAGATCAGGATGCCTTTCCCAACCTACTGTCACAAGTATTCTAGCAGTATTAACTCAATTAATCCTCCCAACCACCCTATGGACTAGCATCAATCCCTTTCTTATTATTTTTTTTTTTAGAGCTGGGGGTCTCACTATGTTGTCCAGACTGGTCTCAAACTTTCCTGACCTCAAGTGATCCTCCAACTCAGCCTCCCAAAGTGTTAGGATTACAGACATGAACCAACTGCGTCTGGCTGTAATTATCATTTCTAAAAACTGCAAAAATATTTCACCATCATGATGTATCAGGATGGTTTGTTAAATTCCTTGCCTACAGTTAGTTACACGAAGGGCTTTTTTCCCCACTTTTGCTCTTACTGACAGCACACAGAGAATATTTTTAAGCATGTCTTTTGTTTCAATTGGGCAGCCAATGCCCAGCTACTAATCCCATTTTACAGATAAAGAAGCTCATGAAGTCACTCAAGGCCACAATAAACAGTGGCCTTGGAACAGTGGAAATTCAGAATTCCACCTGGGGCTGCAGAGCCCTCACTCCTTGCCACACACAGATCCACTCAGCCTTGACCTCCTCGCTCTCTCCTCTCTTCTGACCCTCCCCAGCCCCGGGCAGCGGGTCACCGTGTATAGGCCACACTCCCAAAGCCCAGAGCAGGGCTCCTGCCCTCACTGTTCATCTGCCTCAAGCCTACCTGGTCAAATCACCCTTTGAGTGTAGGACCTGGCAGAGGCTGAAATCATCCTTCAGGAAAAGGGGTGTGGTAGAGAGGAGCTAGGAGTGTTCCAACGGACCAGGCCAACCTTGAGA
Source organism: Perodicticus potto (assembly GCA_963574655.1). NCBI lineage: Eukaryota > Metazoa > Chordata > Mammalia > Primates > Lorisidae > Perodicticus > Perodicticus potto. Next base: position 63,809 of record CAUYRH010121456.1, on the reverse strand, counting down.
ACAAGGGAGCCGGCAGGGCAGCGGGTCCCGTGCTTGGCCTAACTGGCTGACCAGGGGAGCTAGCACTGCTTCTAAAGGGCTTCCTTCCCAGACCAATAGAAAAAGGGAGAAGTGGACACACCTCCACATAGGACTTCACCATCAACCCTGCCGTCCTGGTCCATAAAGCGTAAGGTCAAACACTCCAACATCCATTGATTCCAGGGGCTCAGGCAAGAAGCCCCAGGTTCACTATATTCACAAGGACCCTGCTTTTCAGAAGGCACACAGAAGGTACTCTGGAGAGGGCTCTCTGCCACACTCGTCTCTGGAGGCCCCAGTACAAACACAGAAGCTTGCATTGCATCTTTCCTGTTGCTCCATCTCTCTCCATCCCCACCTTTTCCATGCTTCTGTGAAATGTCTGCAGGCACAATGGCCACTGGGCACTGGGAGATCTGAGTTCTGATTCTGGTTCCCCCTGAGGGCCTCAGGTCCTTCCATTACAGTCTCCCACTCTCTGTGGGGCCATTCCTGCCTTGTTATTCAATGGGCTCCAGTGAAGACTGAATGATATAGCCACTGGGGAACAATTTGCGAGTTGCAACCTTCCCTGACAGGCCTGATGGTAAAAAATGTTGAAAATAGAGACCCCACCCTGACAACCACCAATCCGGTTCAGAAGTTCTGGGGGTGGGGCCCATGACTTGGTGTTTTAAAAAGGAGAAGGCACTCTGGGTGAATCCTATAATCAGGCACGTATGGGCAACTCTGGGCTAGAGAAATGTTCAGGAAATCTGTGACACCCCACCTTCTGTGCAGAAAAGGGAAAGAATGGTTTGCGCTCCTTAGCTGTCCACCCACAAAATAATGTCACCTGCCTACACTGCGGAAGCCCACCAGGCACAGAACCCCAGCCTGGGCGGTTTGCACCCATCATCTCATTTAGTCCTGGCAAAAACTCTGAAACACAGATCATCTTCTTTTTACAGATGAGGAAACTGAGGCTCAGAATAAGAACCAGAAAGGAAGACGGCTAGGCTTCCTACCACCCAGCGCTGCTGAACTCAGTTCTCCCCAACATCCTACAGCCTTTGTAAACTCAATTCATCTGAAGGGAAGGGCAGAAAGCAGAAAGCAGCTCCAGGCAGGACTCACTTTCCCACTCCCTCCCTGAACCTGAACAGGCTCCACACTCCCCAGACATCCTGCAGATGGTGGGAACAATCATCCTATTGCATGGAGAGGGAAGCACTGCTTTCTGACCCCAAATACGAGGGACACAGACGTCTTGGAGCCTACAATCCAAAAAGGCATTTGAAGTAGTCAAATAGCAACCTAAGGCACCTGGGAATTTGGAGCTAAAATGCCTGGTGCTGGAGACAGGGGCCGCAAGAAAGTATAGCAGGGAAGTGGAGCTGAGATCAGACACTATGGTGCATCTGAAATGAAGCCCAAGGTCCCCCCACTGAACACAATCCCTGCTTACAGCATGCAGCCAGCCCCAAGTCAGCAACTCCCATTTCCCTGAAGAGGAAGCAATTTCCGGCTGCAGGAGAAGCTCCCAACCCGACAGCCTCATATGCAGCCTCTGCAGGAGGAACTCGGCCTGGACAGGCACAAGAGAAGCAGAAAGAAGGCACGTGGGGGTCTGGGAACTTCATCTTGCTGCTGGAGTCCTCCCCAAACCTCTCCCACTCAGGAGACGGCACAACCATGACAACAGCTGACACTGTCACTCATTACATACTTTATAACCAAGATCACATCTACTGTTTACCGCAAGCTTATGAAGGAGTAATGTGGGGGCTTTGATCCGTATTTTAGAGATGGAACAACTGAGGCTCAGGAGGGTTATGTAAGCGGTGCAACAAAGAACAGGGTCCCAACCAAAACCCTAAACCCAAATTCTTTGTGCTGCTTTCTCTTTCTCTCTGAGCATCCACTAAGTCCAGGGTACTAGGCCAGGCTACTACCAGGCCACGGGAAAGAACCAGAAGTGGCCCTGCTCACAGAACATACACGCTGCCAGCGAGGTGTGTGGTGCTCTCCCAGTGGACCACGCACCCCGGAGGGAGCCACATGCAGGTCACTGCTGGGGTCAGAGTGCAAATCACAGTGGAAGTCGCAGCAGCCCGCAGAGACCACTCTCCTCTGTGTGGGGCTCTGGGGAGGGCCCGGCTCAATCCCGTGACTGACTGCCAGCTCCAGCAGACGCAGCAAGGGCGGGCCGAGGACAGGAGCGCCTGCTCTGTTAGCGAGCTACAGACGGGAGCTTTTCTCCACAGGAGGCAGGAAGCGCTGCATTAGTCTCCATTACTCACTGGCCAAAACTCCCTCACGCACCACCCTCTGGGAGAGCCGAAGAAAGCAGCAGCCCAGGGCGGGAAGAACGAGGACGGAAAGGTATGGGGAGAGCGGGGACCCACAAGCTCTGGGGTCCACGGAGGCTGCAGCCCCCTTCCCAGAGTCCAAAGCAGGAGGAGGTTGGGAAGAAAAGAAGACAGGAACATGGCCCCAAAAGGCCCTTCTCCTCCAGAAGATGCTGGAACTTCCCATTAGTTCTGTGACTTCAGACTTCCCCAGAGCTTTGCCATAGCCAGCCATACACACTGTGCCTGCAGGGACCCAGCTGGCCAGCCCAGTGGTCTCTGCAGACAGCTACTGTGGCAGGCCTGGCTCTGGGGTAGCATCCCAAACTTTCTGCTGGCCGTCAATCCTGCCTTGGGGACTCAAAGTGCCTAAGAGGCACAATCAGTAAATATATAAAGTGTAACAATTTCATTTCTTTGCAAAAGAATCCAGGGACTTCATGTTCATAGTAGCATTATCCATAATAGCCAAAAAGTGGGAACAATCCAAATGTCTATGAACACTTGAGTGGATAAACAAAATGTGGTGACATACACAATGGACTATGATTCAGCTTTAAAAAGGAAGGAAATTCTGACACACGCTACAACATGGACAAACCTCAAAGACATTACCCTGTAGACACAAAAGATCAAACACTATGATTCTACGTATGTGAAGTACGTAGAGCGCTCAAAATCATAGACACAGAAAGTAGAATGGTAGTTGTCAGGGACTGGGGACAAGGGCACATGGGGAGCTGCTTAATGGGTACAGAGTCTCAGTTCTGCAAGATGAAAAGATGGATGGTGGTGCTGGTTACCCAACAGTGTGAATGGACTTAATGCCACCAAATCGTACACTCAAAAATGACTAAAATGGTAAATTTCATGTTATGTATCTTTTACCATAGCAACATATATATGTGTGTATATATACATATAAATTAAATATGTAAATCTTACACGTGTTATAGAAAAATCAGTGTTACCTGTGGGGCACTGTTTTTTATTTTATCATAAGTATGTCAAACTTCTATGATAAAACATTCATTAAACACTTATAAACTAAAGTATCACAAGTTGTAATTCCTAAGAGTATTTAAAAACTCCCAGTTAGAGAGCCAGGTGCTGTGGCTCACACCTGTAATCCTAGCACTCTGGAAGGCAGAGGTGGGCGAATCGATTGAGCTCAGGAGTTCAAGACTAGCCTTAGCAAGAGTGAGACCCCCATCTCTAAAAAAAAGCCAGGCGTTGTGGCATTGTAGTCCCAGCTACTTGGGAGGCTGAGGCAAGAGAATCATTTGAGCCCAAGAGTTTGAGGTTGCTGTGAGCTATGACGCCACAGCATTCTACCCAGGGCAACAAAGTAAGACTCTGTCTCAAAATAAATAAGTAAATAAATAAAATAAAAACTCCCTTGGCTCAGCTCCTGTAGCACAGTGGTTACAGAGCCAGCCACATACACTGAGGCTGGTGAGTTCAAATCCAGCCTAGGGCCAGCTAAACAACAATGGCAACAACAACAACAAAATAGCCGGGGATTGTGGCAGGCGCTTGTGGTCCCAGCTACTTGGGAAGCTGAGGTAAGAGAATCGCTTAAACCCAAGAGTCTGAGGTTGCTGTGAGCTGTGAAGCCACGGAACTCTACCCAGGGTGACATAGTAGGACTCTACCTCAAAAAAAATTAAATAAATAAAAAATAAAAACTCCCAGTTAGAGGGGCCAGTGCTATCACCTGATTCCCTTCCTGGGCACCAGCACCAACCTGCCCCACAGAGAGGAGACACACACTCCCAAAAACAATCAAGACAGACTAGGGATGGGGGCACAGGCCTTCACTGGCCCTCTGCCTAGGCCACTGTGAACCAGAAGGGCGGACTTACCCCTCCATGACCACAGGCACCGAGTGAGGGATGGGCCCCTCCCTAGGCCCTGACTCCAGGGTGACTCAACCTCTGGTTTCCCCATCAGCCTGTACTCTTTCCCCCTTTCCAATAAGGCACAAGGGAATGACTTGGCCCAATCCCATGGCCCAGCCTCAGACTGTTCCGGTGAAACTAGCCCACCATCCTCCACTACAAGAGGAGAAGGAGGAGAAAAAGAGGAAACAGCTCATCCAGTTGAGGAAGACACAGGGAAGGGGGAAACCCAGTGGACAGATCAGGCCTCTTTCTAGCATCAGTCAGAAACATCAGCTCCCAGCATAAATGCACAGGGAGGGATGCATGGATGCCCTGCAACCCAGCAGACTTGGGCTCTGGTCCTGATGTTCCCACTGACTGCTGGTATGGCCTTGCCTCCGTTTCCTCCTCTGTGACCTCTGTGACTTGAAAGGGACAGAACATTTGATACTGAAGGCCCCTTTCAGTTCTGAAACTCTAAGCTCTGTAAGAGTCTGGTGATATGCCAGGACCAAGGAAGGTCTGAAGGAGACAAGACCTGACCTTGGAACCAGTACGGCTCTAGGTACAGAGAATCCTGTATCCTGGTATCCCTCCCAGAAGTGATGGTTCTAACTGGAACAGCAGCCTCCCCCACCCTCAGGCCAAGCAGCCTCAGCATTCACTCACCCACCACTTTCTAAACTCTAAGCCGGGTACCCTGCTAAGAGAACAACTTGCCAGGAAACAGCTGCAAATGAGCCCAGCCTTCCAGGCACTGACAGCCTTGTGAACTTGTCCTCTGTGCTTCAGGACCCACCACCCTCGCCCCTGCCCCCAGGGCTGGCTTTTTGGGAGGAGTAAGTCACAGGAGAGCACACAAGCCGTGGGCAGAAGAGGAGCCACCGGCACTGTGAACAGAGCACTGGCCAGCCACAGAGGAAAGGAAGTCTGGTTTGAATCCGGAGTCGGCCACTAATTTGCTCCGTGTCCTTGGATGAGCTTCTTCAGCACTCTGGTCCTCAGTTTTCTCATCTGGGAGCGGGGACTGGGCCTGGTCTCTGTGGGGGATAGTCTAGGCCTCCTGGCAATGGACTTAACCTCTGAGTCCTAGGACCACAGGAAGGAGGCCTGTGGGAGCCAAGCTTCAGGCAGCAGCTTCTTAGAGGCTCCCCTGGGGACCAGCACTGACCGATCCAGGACCCTGCAGGCTGCAGACAAACCCAGCTGTCAGATGGCCAACATCAGGGAGTTCTGTAGCACAAGGGACATGGTGTCAGCCTGGCAAAGTCCAGCTGCTAGAGGCTGTTTGAAAGCAAACATCTTGCTTTAACTTCAGGCATAGAACGGATGCTTCAGTCTTCTCAGAGTTGGAACTGTCTGGCTCAGCATGGTGTCAAAGGAAGAGAAGAAAACTGCATGCACTGTCCCTATGATACACAACCTAGCAGGGGTAAGAAGAGTCCCTCCTGCCCCATCTCTGCTGGATTCCAACCATAAACACAGCCCTTTTCTGAAAGGAAGGGCTAAACACAAACCAGATGTAGTAGGGACTGTCACCCACCCCCCACCTTGGCCCTAAAACAAAACACTCAATATCTCTTCTGCCAAAATTCACTTGAAGGCTGAACCTTAAAGAACCAGAACCTCCAGATCTCACCCTCACACACTCTCAATCACATCCTCACTTAAACAAAATGTCAAAGTCCCCCAGACAGAAAGTGTGGATGGGAGGCCCCCAAGAGTGCCTGACACCCATTCAGGGCTGGGGCACATCTGCTGGCCTAGAGAAGAATCACTGACCTTCCAACACCAACCCAACAGGGATTGAAAGGGATCCCTGGCGGGGCAGGGAGTGGCTTCCTGACCTCAGGATGGCTTCCTGACCTTAGGGATGTGCCACTGGGCGTGGTGTGGACGGGGCTTGCCAATGAAACACAGCCAACCCAGAGGAAGCTGCCTGTGTTCCATCCCTGTTCCCATGAGACTCTGGAGATTCCTGGAAGATTTCATTTCCTGGACTTCAGTTTTCAGTCTCTAGAAAATGGGGTGAATGACAGGCATCTTCTTTAACTCAGATCCCATTCACTGCCTTGATGACCTGCACACAATCTATCAATCAATATGAGCTCTGCTGGTCTGTCTGGGCTTCCCTAGCTTGAAAGCTCTGGTCCTATGGATCCTCCCAATCCCAGCTAAATCCCAGCTAAACACCCAGACCACCTTCCCCCAGCGTCAGCCCTCACATCTTCCAAGCCTCAGCACTAATTAATTAGCTTGCCTGCACAAGGACAGCATGCCTTCCCAGCACAGACACATATCCTCTGCCCTGATGTGCAGGGGACAGGTCTAGTGCCCTCTGTGCACTCCACAGAGCCCGATGGTCCACAGCCCATGCAGAGCGTGCTCCGATCGGATGGTTAAATCTCAATGAGCTACCATTACTCAAGGGGGATAAGCAGTGGCAGAAAAATATCTGAAAAGGGATGATGCTTCTGGAAGAAATTCCCTGACTTGCCATAAAATTTAAATATTGGTTTTTTAAAAATTTAATCCTATGACCTTATCATAGCTATTTTCATATTTGCAAACTATCCTCCTGATTTATCCTAGTTTTACAGTTGCAATCATTATAGTGCACATATTGTTTAGTGTTTTCCTACTTTCGACACTCTATTGAATATTTTGTCCCTGCATAATCTTTCCAATTATCTTTTTTTTTCAGACAAGATCAGCTCTATGGCCCAGGCTGAAGTATAGTAGCACAATTGTAGCTAACTGCAGCCTCAAACTGTTGTACTCTCGATCCTCCTGCCTTGGCCTCCCAAGTAGCTGGGACCATAGATGTACATTCCCACGCCCAGCTAATTTTTTTTTTTTGTACAGCCTGGGTCTGTTTGTTGCTCAGGCTGGTCTCAAATACTTGGCCTTGGCCCGGAGCCTGTAGCTCAGTGGCTAGGGAGCCAGCCACATACACTGGAGCTGGCGGGTTCAAATCCAGCCTGGGACTGCCAAACAACAATGACAACTACAACCAAAAAATAGCCAGGCATTGTGGCGGGCACCAGTAGTTCCAGCTACTTGGGAGGCTGAGGCAAGAGAATTGCTTAAGTCCAAGAGTTTGAGGTTGCTATGAGCTGTGACACCATAGCACTCTACCCAGGGCAACATAGTGAGACTCTGTCTCAAAAAAACAAAGAAACAAAAAAAACCCCTGTCCTCCAACAATCCTCTGCCTCACCCTCCAAAGTGCAGAGATAATAGGTGTGAGCCACTGTGATTAGCCCAAATTATCATTTTTCTCTTTAATTAATTAATTAATTTTTTTAACTTTTTTTTTTATAGATCTTTTATTTATTTTATTTTATTTTTTTGAGACAGAGCCTCAAGCTGTCACCCTGGATAGAGTGCCGTGGCATCACAGCTCACAGCAACCTCCAATTCCTGGGCTCAAGCGAGTCTCCTGCCTCTGCCTCCCAAGTAGCAGGGACTACAGGCACCCACCACAACGCCCAGCTATTTTTTGGTTGCAGCCGTCATTGTTGTTTGGCGGGCCCAGGCTGGATTCGAACCCGCCAGCTCAGGTGTACATGGCTGGCGCCTTAGCCCGTTGAGCCACAGGCGCCGAGCCAATTAATTTATTTTTGAGACAGACTCTCACTATGTTGTCCTCAGTAGAGTGCCATGGTGTCACAGTTCACAGCAACCTCAAACTCTTGGGTTTAAGAGATTCTCTTGCCTCAGCCTCCTGAGTAGCTGGGACTGCAGGCACCCACCACAATGCCAGGCTATTTTTTTGTTGCAGTTGTCATTGTTGTTTAGCTGGCCTGGGATGGGCCCAAACCCACCAGCCTCAATGTATGTGGCTGGCACTGTAACCACTGTGCCACAGGCACCAAGCCCCTAATTATCATTTTTTTAACTCACGTTGAAATTTATTTAATTTTTTTTTTTTTTTTTTTTTGAGACAGATCCTCAAGCTGTCACCCTGGTTAGAGTGCCGTGACATCACAGCTCGCAGCAACCTCCAATTCCTGGGCTCAAGCGAGTCTCTTGCCTCTACCTCCCAAGTAGCTGGGACAACAGGCACCCGCCACAACGCCCGGCCATTTTTTGGTTGCAACCGTTATTGTTGTTTGGCGGGGCCAGGCTGGATTTGAATCCGCCAGGTCAGATGTACGTGGCTAGCCCCTTAACCTGTTGAGCCACAGGCGCCGAGCCCCTAATTATCATTTTTAACAACTGCAAAAATATTCCAACATCGGGCAGCACCTGTGGCTCAAAGGAGTTTGGCGCCTGCCCCATATTACGGGAGGTGGTGGGTTCAAACCCAGCTCAGGCAAAAAAAAAAAAAAATTCCACCATCATGATGTATCAGGATGGTTTGTTAAATTCCTCCCCTAAGGTTAGACATGGAAGTACTTCCCCCCCTCCACCTTTTTGCCCTTAACAGATGGCACATAGAGAATATTTTTAAGCTTTTCTTTTCTTTTTTTTTTTTTAAGCTTATCTTTCTTTTAGCTGAGCAGACTCCATAGGACACAATCCTGTGGGTAGGAGGGAGGTACAATTACAGGGGTTAACAGGTGTGAGTATTTTCATAGCTTTTACTACATCAGAGCCAGGATGCTAACCCAAAGGCCACACCAGTCTGCAAAACTTTTAGAAACAAGTCTGTCCACTCATTCTAATAGAACCTTGCCCTAATTGGAGGGGTTTCCCCCCTTCCTTTTAAAAAACCTTTCTCAGGCATGGCTCTGTAGTTCAGTGGCTGGGGTGCCCACCTCCATACCAGGTCTGGAGGGTTCAAACCCATCCTGGGCCAGCTAAGCAACAATGACAACTACAACAAAAAATAGCCAGGTGTTGTGGTGGGCCCCTGTAGCTCAGTGACACCATGGCACTCTACTGAGGGTGACATATTGAGACTCTGTCTCAAAAAAAAAAAAAATTTCTCAGGCTCAGCACTTGTAGCTCAGTGGGTAGGGCACCAGCCACATACACCAGAACAGGTGGGTTCGAATCCATCCCAGGCCATGCCAACAATGACAACTTCAACCAAAAAACAGCTGGGTGTTGTGGCGGGCGCCTGTAGTCCCAAGCTACTCGGGAGGCTGAGGCAAGAGAATTTCTTAAGCCCAAGAAGTTTGAGGTTGCTGTGAGCTATGACGCCACAGCACTGTACCCAGGGTGACAGATTGAGACTCTGTCTCAAAAAAAAAAAAAAAAAAAAAATTCTTAGCTATTGGCTTGGCACCTGTGGCTCAACCGGCTAAGGCGCCAGCCACATACACCTGAGATGGTGGGTTCGAATCCAGCCTGGGTCCACCAAACAACAATGATGGCTGCAACCAAAAAAAAATAGCTGGGCGTTGTGGCGGGCGCCTGTAGTCCCAGCTACTTGGGAGGCAGAGGCAAGAGAATTGCTTGAGCCCAGAAGTTGGAGGTTGCTGTGAGCTGTGATGCCATGGCACTCTACTCAGGGCAACAGCTTGAGGCTCTGTCTCAAAAAAAAATTTCTTAGCTAAGTTTTGTCTGGAAGATCTTACTGTCTCTGGGCCTCCAAATAAAGCACCTCAGAGATCCTTTTTCTGAAATCTTAGCTCCAAGACCTCCTTCCTCTTTACCAACCCTTCTTGTAATCTGGGTCCACTCTGATGTCAGGAGACCTGTAATAGCTCCCTTGGTACCCTCCCTGCCACCTCAATCCCCCTATTTCAGCCTCCCTCTATTTCTGGCTACACCTCTACCCTGTCCCCCAATATCTCCCCTGGGAATCTCCTACCAGGCAGGGAAGCAGCCCGAGGGTTTCTTGACTGAGGGCCCCTAAAATGAACCCTGGAGGTGTCCAGTCATTAGAAGACCTCCTCTACAGGCTCCAGGCTACCTGGGCCCCTGTCTCAAGAAATCTGTCTGCAGGGCAGCGCCTGTGGCTCAAAGGAGTCGGGTGCCGGCCCCATATGCCAGAGGCCCCCATATGCCAGAGGCCCCCATATGCCAGAGGCGGCAGGTTCAAGCCCAGCCCCTGTCAAAAACTGCAAAAAAAAAAAAAAAGAAAAGAAAAAGAAAAGACATCTGTCTGCATCTACACCATCAAAACACGCTGCTGCTGGCAGACCCACTGGCTGAAATGAGCCAATCTCATGACAATGACAAGCCGCTGCCATACTGTCACACGGTTTGGATGAAAGCTTAGAACCAGGACAACAGTCCACAGTCAGAATTTGGCTCAAGTGAGCCTAAAGGATCACAGGTCACTAAGGTGGGCCTAGGAGGGGAGCAGGGCTGGGCAGGCTGGAGAGAGCTGAAAAGCCCTCTCTCCACAGGAAACTAAACAGCAGAGTTGGGGGGGTCATTGAAGGACACAGATATGTGTGCTGGGGGCAGGAAAGGCTGAGCTCAGGCCAGCAGGCAGGGTAGGCCACCTGCCTGACACCAGCCCCTCAGGGTCCCCAGCACAGTCTCCCCCACTACCACTGCCCTGCTGCTTTAACTTGGCCCTGCAGAAAGCCAACCAGCCTCACCAGCTACACAGCCAAAAGCCATTCAGTCAGGAAAGCAGTGGAAAACTTCCTTTCCTTCTGCCTTCCCTCTCAGTCCGCATTTTTCAGTCTTTTTTTGATCTCACAGCACACTTGAACCTATAGTTAAACGTCCTATAGTTAAACATAAGTTATGTTGATCCAAAAAAAAGTTAAAAAAAAAAAAAAAAAAGAATATACTTACTGTGCTTTGAACTTCTTTTGAAAATAATTAATGATCGTTAAAAATTTTTGTGGGACATCTAAGATCCTCTCATGGCAGGAACTGGTTGAAAAATCAATCACTGCTCTAAGTGCTGGAGGTTGGGGTCCAGAAGAACTACCTGATGCATATTTGGGGGTGGGTGGTGAATTTATTATCTAAGTCTCAAGAAGACAAAGCTTCATTAGAATGTCCTAGAGGAAGAGCGGTTAAGAGCAAAGGAGCTGAAGCTGGGTGTCGTGGCAGGTTCCTGCGGTCTCACCTACTTGGGAGGCTAAGGTGGGAGGATCGCTTGAGCCCAGGAATTGGAGGCTGCAGTGAGCTATACATATACCTGTGAAAAGCTCCTGCACTCCAGCCTGAGTGACATAGCAAGAAACCAACTTTTTTATTTAAAAAAAAAAAAAGAGTTAAGGAGCTAAGGAGTTTGTTGACTGAGCTACTTCCATTCAGACTGAAGCAGTCATATTCCTCTTGAAAATCCTTCAGAGAGGTCTCTAGCGTTATCTAAAACCTAAGTAGGGTGCTAGCCAAAAAGGAAGATTGCTGGGCTGTGACCAGGAATTTGGTTTGGGAGGTTTTGCACAAGGCCCAGGAAGCTACAGTTTTTACACTAACCCAGGTGGCCCACAGACCACCCTTTCAGGAACAGAGCCTTGGAGTAGAACTCTCCACTGGAGTGGCAGAAGGTGGACATGCCTGTGGAACCAGAATAGCTACAATGCAGTTGTGGTCACCTGCAGCAGGTGACCATTTAATACAGGCTCTGGCAGAAGGCCCTTCATTTCATGACCCACCTCCAGACCTCACAGTCCTCTCCTTCACAGACCAAAGCACAAAGTCACTATTGTCTCCTCAAGTCCCTGCCTCCTTCTTAATTACCACAAATCTTAACTGAGCCAGCCTTTATAAGTTCACTGTGGTTTTCTAGGTGGAGAGAGGCAAAGAGGGCAGAGTGTTTAGCAAACCAGACAGAACAAATCAATCCCAGCCCGGCCACATGGCCACAAGCTGGAGGCATCAGAAGGCCCCAACAGGGAGCTCTTTACCCAAACAATACAAACAGCAGCTGAGATACTCTGGTGGCTTCCCTCCTTGTTGTTCTCCAAGGAAACATCCCCAAACCAAGATTCTCTTTGGCAAATCCCATGGTTCCAAAGTCCTGATCATCCAGAGACCCTGGAAATAGAAAAACTGCTCCCAACTGTGCGTCAGATGGGCTGGCCATAGGACATGCAGCCCTGGGAACATCAGGCATCTTCTAGGCACATCTCCAAGAAGAGACCGTGAGTTCCACATGTGGTACAGGAGTTTGGATGCCATCAACTCTAAGATACCATCATTTAAGCTTTCATCTCCTCTTCCCCCAAGAGACACCTATGGACCTCCAGCTACGGTCCTTGCCCAGAACAACCCTCTCCAACTGAAGGAAACAGCCAGAGTTGCAGAAGAGAGAGACTTTCTGTGCATCAACCCCCCCTACGTACTGAACTCAGCCATCCAAGTGTGCTGCTACTGTGTGGCCAATGTATTTATCCACTTTGGCAACCGAGGACACTTAGGAAATCTCCAGTCAGTTCTTAGCATTCCTAAGGACTCTGCGTAGGTCAAGCATTTCCATGAACAGACCATCTTCCTCCTGTCTCAGCTTCTGGGAAATCCAGTCCAACACATAGCTGCTTGGGTGACAGTGGAGCTTCCCAGTAGCAGAAGTAGTACTGTGGGTTGGGGGTGTCAACAAGCCTCAGCCCACAATCAGTGCCCCAGTGAAGAGTTCAGCAAGGTGTGTCTGGCCAACATGGGAAGGGGTTTCTCCCTGCCCTGGATGCTTCCTCTGCTCCTGGACCAGGGAATCTCTGGTTCCAAGAAGGGAAGTAGGGAAGTGGGACCCCAGCAGAGAGACGGCAGGACTAGGTTCTCATTTACAACTTCTCCCACTTCCCTTCAAACTTTGCAAACACCCAGGGCTCTTCAGACAAGCCTCACAGATGGAGAGAAACTAAAAAATGAGGTCGGGAGCTTGATTTGTGCAAAATTTTCCCAGACACAGATTCTGCTTCTTACGGCTTCTCTTACCAAAGCTCATCAGCTTGGTGCCCTGGCCTCTTAGGTCTTGTGCTTGGCAGGTAGGAGTTGTTGAGCAATCTGCTACACTGCCAGGAAGATGGTGATACAACATTTTCCACCTAAACATTCAAATACATAAGAATTTTCTAAACCACCTTTTATGAGCCTGGTACTACATTAATACGTGTATGGGCTTTCAGAGCCTCAGAAATGTAAGCCTGGAGCTGGACAGGTTAGTAGTTGAGAAGAAAGTTGGGGACAGGGGAAAATCAGATGCCTGACCCCTACCAGAAAAATCAGATGCCAGTGGGGGATGGTGGGGGACACACAGGAATTAGCCACCAGCGGGAGACTGTCCCAACCTCAACCCCTGCCAGACAAGCTCTCTGCAGCATCAAACCAAACCACACACCACTATGTTCTTGGGTGGCAGAACTTCTGGATAATCCTTATTCTCGTCTTTCCAGTTTGATACGATTTCCAAATTTTCCACAATAAATATTACTTTCCTTTTTAATTACGAAAAAAGTAGGCATGTGCTGCTGATGGCACATGAAGCTGGCCAGTCTTTTAAAAATAATCAATTGATATGTAAAAGGACTCATAGAAATGATGCTCTCCTTCGGTGGATTAATCCACCACCTGGATAATATCCGAAAATGCAGGAAATGTCCACACGAAAGGAATATTTATAGAGGCATTATCTATAATGGCCCATAACTGGAAACCACAAAAATGTCCAATAATGGGAGAATTACTAGACGAGTGTGTGTCAAAAGCCAAGCAGGAGGTAGATGGTAGGCGTGACAGGCCCAGGCCCAGCCCCACAGACCACATTATTTCCTTCCTGAAAGCCCTCACTGCCGTTCTATGGCAAAACGCCTGAGGCCAGGGGTACCTTGTTAACACACAAAACAGATCAAAAACACTTCTACAACACAGCTTTCCTGCCAGCCTCCTTCTGAAAAGGTGGGTGGGCCAAGCTCTCATTTTCATAACAGCTCTGCCTCTCACGTGCTCAGCACCCAAACCAAACAGTTCTCTCCTCAATCAAGACCTCAGAAAGCCTCTGAACTCAGAGCCTGGAGGCCTCACGGCCTGCTCTCCAGCTCTCGTCAAAGAGAGTCTCCAGGAAATGCTAAAAAGTATCTCCAAGGACTTACGCCCCTCTGAGGTTAAACCTCTAGAAATAGCAGAGCTTGAGTTTATTATTTCAGCTTCCCAGAGAAATGCCTCCACACAAGTGTGATTTAACACCATGTTTTACTGGGAGTTGGTTTAAGAACTCAGAATGCAAAAAAGGTTTCGGTGTGTTCCATGAAACTAATACTGACAGGTCTACCGCACCAATCTCCTAAAATGGCAAAGCACTCGGCATTTAGTGCTTACGGAAAGTGTCTCTTTCCCATGAAGTGATACTCTTTTTTTCTAACTAGGAAATAAGGACTGTGATACTTCCAATTTCCCTTTCCAATTTCCTGGCTGCCATAACACTCAAAACTGGAATCAGTTCTGCCTCACAAAAACTAACCTCTTTTGACCAGGTATGGTGGCTTACATCTGTAATTCTAGCATTTTGAGAGGCCAAGACAGGAGAATCATTTAGGGCCAAGAAGTCAAGACCAGCCTGGGAAGCATGACAAGACCCTATCACTACAAAAAATTTTAAAAGAATTAGGCTTGCCGCCCACAGTTCAGTGGTTGTACTCCCAGCTACTTGGGAGGCTGAGGCAAGAGAATTGCTTGAGCCCAAGAGTTTGAGGTTGCTGTGAGCTGTGATGCCACAGCACTCTACCAAGGGTGACAAAAGGAGACTATGTCTCAAATAAATAAATAAATAAGGGGGGAAAAAAACAGGCTTGGTGGCCCACACCCCTAATCCTAGTACTCTAGGAGACCATGGCAGGTAGACTGCTTAAGTTTAGGAGCCTGAGCAAAAGTGTCTCTACTAAAAAAAAATAGAAAAACTAGCCAGGCATCGTGGCAGATGCCTGTAATCCCAGCTACTCGGAAGGCTGAGGCAAGAGGATTGCTCAAGTCCAAGAGTTTGAGGTTGCTGCAAGGTATGACACCATGGCACTGTACCCAGAACTACACAGTGAGACTCTGTCTCAAAAAAAAGGGGGGGGAAGGGGAAAGTTTTCTAATTTAAATTAGAAATTTAAATCTAAATTTGTTTTAATTTTAAAAAAATAAAAAACTAACCTCTTTAATATCAGGCTAAGTGAAATAAGCCAGACACAGAAAGACAAATACTGTATGATCTCACTTTTATGTGGAATCTAAAAAAGTCGAACTCAGAAGCAGAGCGTAGGATGGTGGTTACCAGGAATTAGGGGTAGGGGAAGTAGGGAGAGCTCCTGTCCTGAGCAGCTGAAAAGCCACATCTAATTTTGCCTCCCTAAAAACTGATCTAATAACACCTACTGCTGACCAGAAACCTTGCTGATAATATCAACAGTAGAGTAACATATATTTTGTATGTTATATGTACTCTAGACGTATTTTTATAAAGTAAGCTAGAGAAAAGAAAATGTAATTAAGAAAATCATAAGGAAGACAAAATATGTTTACTATTCATTAAGTGGGAAGTGGATCATCACAAAGGTCTTCATCTGAGTTTTCTTCACTTGGAGTGGGCCAAGGAGGGGAAAGAAGGGAGGGAGGGAGAGAAGGGGTTGGTCTTGCTGTCTCAGGAGTGCAGAGGTGGAGGGGCTGGAAGGAGAGGCAGGCACGGTATACCTTTTATGACAAAAAGCTGCATATATAAGTGAACTTGCATAGTTCAAAATTGTGTCATTCAAGGGTCAACTATATATTGTTTACTCGAAATGTGCTGAGAGCAGATCTTAATGCTCTCATCTCACACAAACACACACACACAATGGCAACTCTGTGAGGTGATGGATGTGTTAATTAACTTGATTGTGGTCATCATTTCATAATATGTATGTCTAACAAAGACATATGTATATGTCTGACAAATCACATTGTACACACCTGAAATATACGCAATTTTTAATTGTCAATTATGCCACAATAAAGCAGGGGGAGGGCTTAAGCGATTCTCCTGCCTCAGCCTCCTTGTTTTTTCCAACAATTGGCTCCCCCTGACTGTGACAGAGCTCTTGATCATCTAATGTTAATGTAAAACGTTCTACAGGCTCGGCGGCTAGGGAGCCAGCCACATACACTGGGGCTGGTGGGTTCGAACCGGGCCCAGGCCTGCTAAACACCAATGAAAACAACTACAAAAATAGCCGGGTGTTGTGGGGGGTGCCTGTAGTCCCAGCTACTGAAGAGGCTGAGACAGGAGAATCGCTTAAGCCCAAGAGTTTGAGGTTGCTGTGAGCTGTGATGTCACAGCACTCTGCCCAAGGTGACATAGTGAGACTCTGTCTCCAAAAAAAAACAAAGTTCTACATAAGCCTTTTAATGTACACACCCCAAGTGCTTTCTGGAAAGAGGCAGGAAAGTACAAATAAATACATATTTATAAATAAAGGAACACAAAGACTGTAGCTATACGTCTAAGAAAAAATGCTTTTGATAAAATGCCAAGTGGGGAAATTAAAAAGTAGAGCTACATTTTATATACACTATGATTACCACTATCTAAATCATGCCGCAATGAACAAAAACAAAGGTAGGTTTATGAAAACAAAAATTGTCATGTGTAGGTGACAGAGTGAAGAGGGTCCCCCCCACCCCCAGTTATTTATCTACCCAAATGGGAACAGAGGTGCGCTGAGTAAAGCAAGCCAATTGGCGAGAAAAGCGGGGCTCCCTGGGCATGCCAACGTCAGCACAGGGACTGAACTGGATCCTGGACTACGCCCAGGGATGGAGGTATGGGGAAAGATGACCGGTACCCTCAGAATATAGCCATGTAAGATTCCTGTGTCCCTGCCAGCCAGCTAACATGTTCTGTGTGCTCCGCCCTGGTAGAAGACACAGGAGGGAGAGCTGTGGGCCATGACCTCTGGCCTTCAGACACCTAGGACTCTGTGGGCAAACTAGCCACTCCTTAGCCTCCAAGCATCAGATCAAATACCACTCCCTCCAGGAAGCCTTCCTCATCCACCTCCAGAAACTACCCACACCCAGCCTGTTCTCGTCCTTCAGAACTTCAACAGCCACCAGCCCCCTGGATTGCAAGCCCAGGCCCAAAACGGCGACAAAGGGTGCCCCGTCCAAAGAGAGGATGGCTCTCCCTCTGTGGAGGCCAAGGTTTCGCCAACTGGGTTAGCAGTGTCCTGGGGTCAGGACCCCCAGTGCTGCTAGTACAGCTGGCAGCTGCCTTTATTGCTAGCACCTCCTATAATGACAACAGCCCATATCCAGAGCAAAACAGCATGGATGGTCTGGGGAGGGGGCAGAGACAAGGACTGCTGCTCAAATTCTTGCCTAGCCTTGGGGAGCTAGCAGGACAGGCAGGGCTGACTCATCACCTTGCAGATGGAGTGAGTTAATTCCCTTCCAGGGCATCCTTGGAGTTGGAAACCCACAGCAGAGAAGGTTCCCATGGCAACGGGCCAGCATCTCCTCCACACCCGCCTTCCTTGGAGTGCCATTTGCCTGTGCCCATGGGTCAGTTAACCTGTTCTCCCAGCCTAAATCTCTGAAGGAGGCACCTCAAAGACAGGGCAATGCACAATCCTCCTGCCTCCACTCACCCCACCCACTTGCACATCTTGAGGCTACTTCGACAGGCTCAAGACAATGGGACTCACACTCCTACAGTTCAGCCCTTCTTTGGAAGGCTGACTCTTAGAATTTCTATTCTGAGCTAGATCTATCTCCACACAACTTCCAATGAGTCCTACTTCTCCCTCTTGGTTTGGTCCTACCCAACACAGCCCCTCTTCCAAATGACAGCCTGGAGACTTCTCCGAGAGCCAGGCGTCCTTCTCATAGTTCCCTGACTCAGTTTCCACCCTTCCCTATCCACTCCATGGGTTTCTCTACATGGGATGATAATGATAAATAATCCTCTCAATTATTGTGGTGTCTAACTGAGACATCCATGCACTAAACAGATCTCAGGACAAGCCTGGCACTGCTACTGCCCCTCTGCTGACTCACCAGTCCCCACCCCAGGCAGCTTTCACCCCACCTGCTCCCTACCCACTCCACATTCACTTCCGCCCTTTGCCTCCCCCAGAACTCTGTCCGCCCTTTCTCTTGCCTTCAGTCTTGCTCTTTGCCGGACCCACCTCCCACGCATCCTGCCCCACTCTCCCATTGGCCTGCCTCCCTCTTACCATTTTCTAGATTTGATTTTTAGTTCACATAATCACCTCCTCCACGAAGTCCTACCTGTCTCCTCTAGGCTGGGCTGGGGCCTTCCTCTGGGCTCCCTTCTCTATACCAGAAGCGACATCTTCCCTCATACCAAGGAAATTGCCAGCTCCTGGGTCTCACCCACGGGCCTCCTCAAAGGCAGAAAATATGCAGCTGGCCCCTAATCTGGAAAGAGTGCTTAATATTCATTACATCTAGGTGGCAAGCAAAGGGTATTTGTTTTTTACTATTCTCTGTACTTCGTCTTATGTTAGAAATGTCATTAAAAAAAAATCTAGGCTCAGCGCCTGTGGCTCAACGGGCTAAGGCACCAGCCATGTACATCTGAGCTGGCGGGTTCGAATCCAGCCTGGGCCCGCCAAACAACAATGACGGCTACAACCAAAAAAAAATGGCCGGGCGTTATGGCGGACGCCGGTAGTCCCAGCTACTTGGGAGGCGGGGGCAAAAGACTCGCTTAAGCCCAGGAATTGGAGGTTGCTGTGAGCTGTGATGCCATGGCATTCTATCTAGGGTGACAGCTTGAGGTTCTGTCTCAAAAAAAAAAAAAAAATCCACAGTAAACATGAGTTGAGCAGATGAACCGTGGCCAGCTGCAGCGCCCTCAGCCCCAATGTATATGTTTGAGAATCTCATGTATCCAGTTGAACCTGCCCTTTAGAAACCTTTCTGCCACCCTGGGCTGGCGCCCAATACCACCTGGCCAGTTATCAAGTGCATTTAGCTCAAATGCTCAAATGAGCACCTGTTACACACCCAGCACAGCAGAAACATAAGGGTGGATTTTTGTTCATACTATAAAATTTCATCTCTATTTGTCCTTTTTCACTTGAGAGTAGCCTGCAATACATACTAGCACACTCATCTCAGTGTCAATAAAATGGCCCTGATGGTTAAATATTACAAGCAGGGCTGTTGCTAATTGCTGAAGCTGGGTAGCAGGTACAAGGGAATTCACTACACTATTCTCTCTACTCCTACGTGTGATTTTTTTTTTTTTTTTTTTTTTTTTAGAGACAAGAGTCTCATTTTGTGGCCCTCAGTAGAGTGCCATGACATCACAGCTCGCAGCAACCTCCAGCTCTTGGGCTTAGGCGATTCTCTTGCCTCAGCCTCCCAAATAGCTGGGACTACAGGTGCCCGCCACAACGCCCAGCTAATTTTGTTGCAGTTTGGCTGGGGCCGGGTTCGAACCCACCACCCTCGATATTTGGGGCCAGTACCCTACTAACTGAGCCACAGGTGCCACCCTCCTGCCTGTGAATTTTCCAGAAATTCATTCATTCACGCATGCTAATAACAATCACTGTGAAATAAGAATCAAGCCCTCCCCCCCAAAATGAGTTGATAACCTTACAAAAAATCTAAATTGCTTGCTCTCTTTATTAAATACCTAATGGCAGTTGTAACATAAAGGCAACGCTGGCCTCCCAAAGGAAGGAACAGCTAGCGAGGGGCTCCTGACACTGCCCCTCCTGGACCATAGGGAGCCCGGCAACTCCACCTACACATGACAGCTCTATGCATGGGGGTGGGAGACTTCCCTAACCAGACAGTAAGTGGCTACAGGAAGCCAAATGGTCCTCCAGGCTCTGCCAGCCTCATGCACCCATGGGAAATCACACCAATCCCTCCAACTTAAAGACAATTTTCCCACATAGGGCAGGATTCCAATACCATCCATTCAATCATGACAACTTTTCCAAGAGTCCACTAGGTACCAGGTGCTAGTTTTGCAGGTAGAAATAAAGGCTACCTGGAGGTCCCTATCTCCAGGGTAGGTTACTAAACTTCTGTGGGCCTCAGTTTACCCTTCTGTAAACTGAAGGGGCATACCAGTGCTCACTTCCCAGAGGTGTTGTGAGGATTATGTGGGTTAAGTACATGGGAAGCACTTGTCCTAGTACTTTCATGGATTATAAAGAGCTCAGGAGAGCACCAGACAAACAGCATCAGCAGAGTTAGTACCTAACACAACTTCAATCATTATTATTATTCTCCAGGCTCCCATAACCCCTGTAAACATGTCTAGGTAACAATGGACACTGAAACTCTATCTGAAAAGAAATCGCAGAGACCTGAGACCAGATTCAAGAGACAAGCTCAGACTGGCTTCTGGCTGTCCCTGCATCATTGTGTTCAGCTGCCTGAGCAATAGCCCAGACCCAAACCCAGCCACAGTGTCATAGGTCAGAAGTGCCACAAGTCTGGAAAAATGCTTTCTATGTGGCCTCCTTTCCCTAAGGCCAGCAACGCTGACACTCCCAGCCCAACAGTGCTGTAGCCAGGCTGGGAAATGTTCTGTTTTGGTGGTCATTATTTGGGGACTTTGTCTTTGTTTTCTTGAGCAGGCTGCCACTTTCTGCTCATTCTGGGAGGCAGGTAGTATAGCACTTCAGTCCCAGACCTGGGGGTGGGTCTGGTCTGCCCTAAAATAGCCTTAGCAAGTTATTTAACTTCTCAAGGTTTTGATTTCCACACTTGTAAATAGGGCTAATAGCTCCTACTTGTTGTGGGAATGTAATAAGATAACATGTGAAACACCCAGCTTGCACCAAGGCAGGAACCACATGGCAGGGCTGCTGTTGAGGCCCAGAGCACCTCTACAGACCCACCCATGACACAGCCAAGAGGAGGACCTGCTTCGGAGCAGCCTACAAAGGACAAGCCTGTGACACAGGCTCCCAGGAAGGCAAGGAAGAGGGAGGGCCCGGCAGAGCTCATCCCAGGACTGTCCTTAAGGGTGGCCAGTGCCTACTATGCCACTAGGGGGCAGGAGTAGGGAAGAAAGGAGTGGCATGGTGGCTCACACCCGTAATCCCAGCATTCTGGGAGGCCAGGGTGGGAGGATCACTTGAGCTCAGGAGTTGAGAGACCAGCCTGAGCAAGACCAAGAGCAAGACTCTGTCTCTACTAAAAATAGAAAAAACTAGCCAGGCATTGTGGTGGGTACCACAGGCTGAGACAAGAGGATCACTTGAGCCCAAGAGTTTGAAGTTGCCAGTTGTTGTGAGCTGTGACGACACCATGGCACTCTAGCCTAGGGCAACAACAACAACAAGAAAAAAAAGAAGGGACGAAAGGAGGAGAGAAAGAATAGTATGGAGGGATGCATTCAAGGCCCCCTCTTGGTCCTGAGCTGTCCCCACCTCTACTGCTCCACACAGCCCTGGGCCTTCAGTCTCCACTGGCAGAGGGCTCACTTCCTGGTTCCTCAGGAGCACACAGGAATGTGACTATCAGGAGAGAGGTGTTGGGGCTCCATCTCTTAACGAGGGGCATCCCTCCTCCAGCAGCAATGCCCCTCAGCAATGCCCTAGCAGAGAGGCAGCAGCCAGGGCAGTAAGTGGCAGTGTGGGCTCTAGCCAGACAGCCCTGGGGTCAAAGCCCAACTTCCCTCCTAAGCGCTGTGTGAGCTGGGGCAAATTATTTAATCTCTCTAAACCTCAGTTCCTTCTGTTAGGTGGGGATGAAAATGTCTAAGTACCCTTCCTTCATAGAATAGCTGTGACGATTCACTGGCATAATGCACATCGTGGACTTGTCACAGGGCTGGGCGTGTGGCAGGAAGTGCTGGCCATTGCCACCACCCGGCTGTGTCTATGTCTCAGGCTCATTTCTCCTTCCCCTCCTCAACTGCACACTGCAGCTGCAAACCACAAACTCGGGAGCTGGCCACAATCATCCAAGGGTCCACCCTGGCAGGGTACAGCTGCACTGGATGAGTGACATGCACCTGAAAGTGACCACCCACACACTGCCAGAGTCCCACAGCTTCAGGTGTCTTTGGAGCACAGAGCCTTGCCCTCCATGTCCATCTGCAGCTGTCCTACAAGGAATGAGCTGACAGCAGAGAAATCATATCACCTCTATGGAACTCAGTTTATTTTTGTTTGTTCACCCTTGGTAGAGCGTCGTGGCATCACAGCTCACAGCAACCTCTAACTCACAAGGGCTTAAGCGATTCTCTTGCCTCAGCCTCCCAAGTAGCTGGGACTACAGGCACCTGCCACAACACCCAGCTTTTTTTTTTTTTTTTGGTTGTAGTTGTCATTGTTGTTTAGCAGGCCTGGCCTGGGCTCAAACCTACCAGCCTCAGTGTATGTGGCTGATGCCCCACTCAGTGAGCCATGGGCACCACACCTGGAACTCAGTTTCTTTATCTAAGGGTTTGGGGGTAGGCAACAGTATAGATCCCTTCTGACTAGGCCAAGCATTCTATGATTTGATTTCTTCAAACTGGTACAAGGGAGAGAAGGGCCAGACCCGGTCTCTGAAAGTAAACAAGTGAAAGACAAGGCCGCCTTTTGGCACTGATCCCTTGGGCAGATTCCAGGCTGACAGCCTTGCTCCACTGTCTCTGCGAGCTAATCAGACCTGCTGAGACCCCAGCAGGTGGCCTCCCTCACACCAGGCCTAGGGATGGCCAACCCCACAAAAGGCCAATTATGAAGATCGGCCAACCCCACAAAAGGCCAATTATGAACAGTCCACCTTGCAGTGGGCTCTCCCATTCCTCCTGAGCCACCCGGTCCCCAGTCCCCCTCCACTCTGCAGGCATCCAACCCCAGCCCACACCTGGAGCATCCAGGCTAGAAGGCAGAGCTAAGCACCCTTCACCAGCCCCAAATCAGGCCTTCCCCACCCACCCCTGCCCTACCCAGGCACCTGGCTTCCCACTCAGGGCCACACCCTAAGCAGGCATTTCCAGAGTCAGAGTGAACACAAGGCCCAAGACACACACAGCACAAGCTTCTGGGTCCTTCTACAAGGGAAATGCATTTTTACCTGGCCCGACCCACACCCTCCCTAGAGGGTGAAAACAAATTCTTAAAAGTTGAGTACACAGAATGCTCCTAAAGATAAGAGACTGTGTTTGTAGAACAGTTAGCTTTAGGGCCAGGCTGTGAAGCTCCCGGATTATCCAGAAATGGGGGACTCTGCTGTCCCCCAAAGGGCAGAAACACAGAACAATGGAGTCGCCTCAGACCCTTGAGATCAGATCCCAATGATGACCTGAGCTGCAGCACCACCTGATGGTCCAGCTCCCTGGGTCACAGATACGGCTTGCCAGCATCACACAGTGGCCATACACAGCACTAACACAAGGCCTGGGTCTCCTGAGGACCTGCACATAACATCAAACCCTTTTTCATCCTCCCCAGGCACAGGACAGGTAACTGCCACGCAGCTCTCTGGCCTGATAGTTCAAAAGGAGGGCGGCGCCTGTGCCTCAAAGAGTAGGGCCCCAGCCCCACGTACCGAAGGTGGCAGGTTCAAACCTAGCCTCGGCCGAACTGCAAAAACAGAAAAATAGCCGGGCGTTGTGGCGGGCGCCTGTAGTCCCAGCTACTCGGGAGGCTCAGGCAAGAGAATCACCTAAGCCCAGGAGTTGGAGGTTGCTGTGAGCTGTGTGACACCAGGGCACTCCACTAAGGGCAATAAAGTGAGACTCTGTCTCTGGCTCAGCGCCTATGGCTCAACGGGGTAAGGCGCCAGCCACATACACCTGAGCTGGTGGGTTCAAATCCAGCCTGGGCCCGCCAAACAACAATGACGGCTGCAACCAAAAAAAAAAATGGCCGGGCATTGTGGCGGGCGCCTGTAGTCCCAACTACTTGGGAGACAGAGGCAGGAGACTCGCTTGAGCCCAGGAATTGGAGGTTGCTGTGAGCTGTGATGCTACAGCACTCTATCCAGGGTGACAGCTTGAGGCTCTGTCTCAAAAAAAAAAGTGAGACTCTGTCTCTACCAAAAAAAAAAAAAAAAAAATAGTTCAAAAGGAACAGTCTGTCCATAACTATCCCTCTCCCAAATGCATCCCACAAGGTCTCAGCAGAAAGGGGACAGTGGCAAGTGGAAGGCTTGCTGGACCCCACAATTTGGCCAGCCGGAGGCCCTGTGGCTCTGTCTAGATCCACACCTTCCAGGATACTGCGGCTAAGGCTGCTGGCACCCAACACTCAAGAGAGAACCCTGGGCTGGGGAACTGGAAGAAGAAAGAAAACGAAGGTGCAGGTTTTATTCCTTTGAGGTCCCCAAGCCCACATAAGGGGACAAGAAATTCCCTAAGATATTCT
Organism: Perodicticus potto; assembly: GCA_963574655.1. Taxonomy (NCBI): domain Eukaryota; kingdom Metazoa; phylum Chordata; class Mammalia; order Primates; family Lorisidae; genus Perodicticus; species Perodicticus potto. Next base: position 39,401 of record CAUYRH010121456.1, on the reverse strand, counting down.
AAACCAGGGGCCCCAGCCAAAAACAACCACCTTGCCCTCCAGAGAAGAAGGGGCAGGGTGTGGAGGAACGTGTCAGCATGGCCAGTACCACGGGAGAGGAATCTGAAGGAGGGCAGTTGACCAAAAGAGGACAAAACACAGCTGGGCTGCCTAATAGGGCGCAGGGAGGCCTGTGCTGGCTCCCCACCAGCCTGAAATCAGAAGCGCCAGCCCAAGGAGTGGGCACCAAGCAAGCGGCATGGGGCTAAGGTCATCCTAGGTTCTGACCAAATAACAATCACAAAGCCAGCTTCCCTGGCCTCCTGACTCCAGGCCACAGCTCTGCTTCCCAGGAAGCCAATCAGGCCTCTGCCCTGGCCCCAGGAATCAACACTGTGGGCTGGACCATAACCACCCAGCCCCTCAGCATTTGCTGAACGTCTCCTGCTGGACTGTGGCTGCCAGATCTCTGTCCAAAGACCCTCACCATGGCCAAGCGCAGGGGCTCACACCTGTATTCCTAGCACTCAGGAAGGCTGAGGAGGGTGGATTGCTTAAGCTCAGGAGTTCAGGTCTAGCCTCAGCAAGAGCGAAACCCCATCTCTTATATAAAATAAAATTAAAGGGTGGCACCTGTGGCTCAGTGAGTAGGGCGCCAGCCCCATATACTGAGGATGGCAGGTTCGAACCCTGCCCTGGCCAAACTGCCACAACAAAAAAAAAAATACCCGGGCACTGTGGTGGGTGCCTGTAATCCCAGCTAGAAAATCGCCTAAGCCCAAGAGCTGGAGGTTGCTGTGAGCTGTGACGCCATGGCACTTTACCGAGGGTGACAATATGAAACTCTGTCTCTAAAAAAAATAAAAAAATAAAAAAAAAATAAATTTAAAAACAAGAAACAAAGACCCTCACCATCACCTTCATCAACATTCAATACTCGGTGAGCACCTGCAGGTGCAGGCTCGGCTGCTAACTGCTGCTCTTCAGGAAGCTGATTGGTCACAGATCAGTGGCTTCTCCTATGAATTCGCCTAATGTCCTTAGAGCCGAGAGTTTCACAAATGTGCCCAAAGCAAGCACAGTGAGGGCTACCGGCAAGCTGCCACACATCTAAGTATCTGAAAGCGAGGGCAGGAAGAGGAAAAGGCAAGAGCAGGGAAGACAGGCGGGGACAAGGGCCACAAAACTAGGACCCTGCTGGCTGCCCTTGGGACACAGGAATGGGCCTGACCAAGTAGGGCTCACCTTGATACCCTACCTCTGGCCTCTTCCAAAACTCTACGTGCAACCCCAGCCTCACAACCGGAGCGCAGCCCATCTTGCAGAGGGAAACTAGCTTCCAAATGGTACAAGATGCTGCTGTGAGCCCTAAAATACAAATTCATTTAGAAGCACTTCCGAATTCACAGTAGCTTTCTGTCATTACGTATTAGATTCATCAAGAAGTGATAAAAGCACAACTGCTACCCAGGGAGGAGGAAAAAAAAAGACAAGATAGCATGGGTCCCTAAGAATCTGCCTCGCAAGTGTCAGAAAAAGCGGGCAGCTGACAAGGGGACAGGGACCCACGGGGATGGGCCAGATACCAGCAACACAAGGGAGGAGACAAAATAAGATACAGAGACGGCACCTGCCCTCCCTCATCAAACACCAACAAGTGGATGAACTCAACAGGGCACAAAACAGCAGGTGTGACACCAGAAAGCCACCGCAGAGGCAGGAACCTAGGTCTAGTCCCACCTGCAGGGAGCTGTGTGGCTCAGGCAAGCGCGCTAATGCAGGAAAGCAGCGCACCTCCAAGTCCACCTCAATCAACTCTCCAGAGCATGGCAAGGTGGGGGCCACAAAGGCCGTGGACAGACAGGCTGGGTGTGACACCATTTATATGAAGTTTTAAATCAGACACAAGCAAGAACTCCAGTGAGGGAAGGGAATGGGATGCGGGAGAAGAACCCAGGCAGTGACTCTGTAATGCACTCATCCTCAAAATAGAAGCCTGAAGCCACGGAGATCTTTGTGGCCTCAAGAGCAGACAATCTAGAAATATCTGCTATGACCACCTGAAACTTTCAGGTCTTTCCAAATGCTCTCAAATGTCCTTTACCACCCACTAAGCCATCTTACTGGTATTGTGAGAGTTAAATAAATACCTCTAGAACACTTAGGAATGTGCCTGGCCCACAGCATGGTACCAGACTGGCTCATACAGGGGGTGCCCAGCTCCAAAGTCCAAGTCCCTTAGGCAGCAAGGTGGACCTCAGCTGGGCCTTCTCATGAACCAGTGGCTTCTGTGTAAAGGACTTCGGGTATAGGTCCCCCAGCCAGGCACTTCTGGGTGCTACAGTAGCTTCAGTACCCACGCCAAGTAGCCTCTTGGGGGTGGCAGACAGGCCCATCAAGTAACCGAGACCCCAATATGACATTCCTTAATTTTTTTTAAAAACTACGTACAAGGAACCTGTAAATGCACTGTTGATAAAAAAAAAAAAAAAAAAAAAGAAAGCTAACTTTCATTTAGGGCTACAGTTTGAAAAAATATCCAGATTTCTAAAATTAGGCCTTAGGGCTCCATGCATACAGTGGATGGTACCTCATCTAACGGTCCCAACCACCAGTATCCCGGACAAAGGACAGGAAACCAGGGGTCTGGCCCCATTTCCCCCGCCTCTAGGAAAACACAGTTCATAAGCCACCTCCTCCATCTCCCAGCTTCCAGGGCCAAGTCTGGAAAAGCACTTAGGGTTCCTGGAAAGAAAGGCCCTCTGAAATATCGGGAACTCTACTGGAAAGGGCCATTATACATTATCTGGAGGATGTCTGTGGTGTTTGAAAAGGTGCCATTCCTCTACCAAAGTCACGGCAGTGGCCAAAAACAACAGACGGGCTTCTTGGAGCCAGAGAGACACACACGCAAGCAACAGACACACACCCCATGCTCACTCACAGACACAAATGTCAAGACAGAAGACCTTGGAGGAGGGTGCTTGCCTTTTCCAGGGGCCAAGCACTCAAATCAAGTGGTGGGGGTGGTCTGTTTCCAGGTAGAGACTTGACTCAGAAGAATCAAACACTCCTCTTCTTGCTCCATCCCCAAGCCACAAGCTACTAGGCATGGACATGTGACATGGGACATTAGAGCAAAGACAAGAGTCTGATTTTAACAACCCCTCCTACCCATACTCATGGGTTGCTGCCTCTTCTAACCTGGAAAGCCAAGTTCCATCAGAGGACTGGCCTCAAGAAGCCCACCCACCTTGGAGTCAGCTCTCTCTTGTCCTTTTACTTCCAGATGATCTGAAAACATAGCCCAGACCCTCTGTCTTACTCCCCATAGTTATAATCAGCATTGCAATGGCTTTTAAAAATAAATCTTCTTGCCCATAAAAATGCTCCCCTATAACTCCTGGCCTGGCCTCAAATCACAGGCCTGTGACCATGCTCTGAAAAGCCCCGCACCCCACAAGCTCCAACCACCAAGAAACAGGAAAAGCAAGGTAAGAAAGAGGAAGCTCCCTTCCCCCACTTGATTGCTTTTCTGCCTTGAACTGAACCATTTGGGACCTTTGATTTAGGCTCAGAAGGTTCAAAGTTGAGGGTCAGAAAATGGCATTGTCCTCCTACTTGGTCCTGTTTTCTGGCCTGGCTCATAAACTTCCTAACCCCACAGCACCAAAAGCCAACTTAAGTCCCCAAACTTTCCCTCGTCAACTATCTTAGCAGGTGTAAGGCTTACACAAGAACCTCAGGGCTTTGTGGGTTTCACATGCACAGGCTTTAAAAATCAAAATAAGCCAGAGCCTCAGCTACCTGGTTAGAAGTCTGTTTGGTTCCCCCAGTGACCGCAAAGGAAGACTCCAAAGGGAAGGACAGAGCAGGTGAAACTGAAGGAGCTGAAAACAGCAGAGAAGGGAAAGTTGCTGTTGAATCTTACAGGGCTGGATGCCGTGGCTCACACCTATAATCTTAGCACTTTGACAGGCCAAGGCAAGATCACTTGAGGCTAGAAGTTGGAGACCAGCCTGGGCAACATAGAAAGAACACGATTTCTTTTCTTTTCTTTTCTTTTTTGTAGTTTCTGGCCGGGGCTGGGTTTGAACCCGCCATCTCCGGCATACAAGGCCAGTGCCCTACTCCTTTGAGCCACAGGCGCTGTCCAAGACCATTATTTCTTTAAAAAAAAATTTTTTTTAAACATTAGTTGAGCATCAGCTCAGCGCCTATAGCTCAGCAGCTAGGGCGCTGGCCACTTAAACAAGGACTGGTGGATTCGATTCCAGCCCAAGCCTGCTAAACATCAATGACAACTACAACAACAAAAAGCCAGGTACCATGGCGGGTGCCTGTAGTCCCAGCTACTTGGGAGGCTGAGGCAAGAGAATCACTTAAACCCAAGAGTTTGAGGTTACTGTGAGCTGTGACTCCACGGCACTCTGCCCAGGGTGACATAGTGAGACTCTGTCACCAAAAAAAAAAAAAAAAAAAAAAATTAGCTGGGCATGGTGGTGCATGCCTATAGTCCCACCTACTTGGGAGCCTAAGGTAGGAAGATCACCTAACCCCAGGAGTTCGAAGCTATAGTGAGCCATAATCATGCCATTGCACTCTAACCTGGGTAACAGAAGACCTTGTCTCTTAAAAGAAAAAAAGAATCTTAAGGAAGGGGAAGCCAGTTCTCAAATGCTGGGGGTTAGTGCTAGGAAAGGCTACTAGGCATATGGGATTGAAGTAGAAAGTGCCCTCCAGGTTCCGGGGACTGGAGTCTATTCCTGATAGTTACTCCTTGTCCTGAAAAACACAGGGAAATGCAACTTGTATCTTCCACTACCTCTACAACCAAGAAAGGTAACTTCAGTAAGGCCTATGCCACCCCTTACCCTCATAGACCTTCCTGCCAAAAACCTAGATTCAGATCAACTCTACCCCAGTAAGGCTGCAACAGAAACCCTGGTAAAATCACTTAACCTTCCTGAGTTACTTTCCCCGTCTGTAAATGAGGATAAGACCTCAAATTTACTCACCATGATTATGTGAAAAACCATGAATCATATAATAAGTACTTGACTAACACCATGTTGAATTCTATTATTTCACTTATAAAAGTGGGTTTTGCCTCCAGTTAAAACATAAACTCCTTAATAGCAAAACGTGTGTCTATACTTCTGGTTAAGAGCAGAGTGCTAAGGTCAGTCTGCCTGGGTTCGTTCATACTGTGTCTTACTAGCTGGTTAGTGTTGAGTAAGTTACCTAACTTCTCTGAGCCTCAATTTCCCATCTGTAACAAGAAAACTAATAGTTCCTTCCTCAAAGGGTTGTTTGACATACTGAGATAACCCAAACCATTCAATCTTCATGCAATGTGAACTATTAGCCTTTTTACTTATTTCAAAAATGAAGACATTGTTAATAAATACTAGCTGGTGGTCTGGGTGATGTAAACAGGTAACTCTCCTTCCCGTCCTTCCTTCCTTCATCTTCTCTTCCCTTCCCATAAGGTGGACAGTGTTTACAATCACCCCCCGCCCCAGGTAACTTGCTCTTGTGAAATGCTTTGAACCAAAATGAACAGTTCTCTTTAACAGCCAAGGGTACCAGCACCTTCGTTTCTAGCTGTGCAGCCGTGAGTATGTTTTCTATATCTCTAAACTCAGGATCTTCATCTATAAAGTGTGATCATCCCACATACAAGGCTCATGTCAACATTAAATGGGGCCACTGACAGCATGTGTCTAACACACAGTCCTTGTGGAAGAGGGTTTCCCTAAGTCCCCTGGCCCCAGGGGTACAGGCTGAGGAGGACCCCACTCCCTCTCAATGGAGAACAAACAGATCCCAGCCCCAGAAGTCACCCAGGTAGCCAAGGACCAAGGAGGCAGTTTCCAGGGGAACGGCATCCTCTGCATCTCCACCCGATTTCCATCCACCGACTGCCTTTTATACTCCTCCCATCTCTGTCGTGGGCTAAGTCACCTTCCCCACTATTGCTAGGCAACCTCAAGAGTGGTGTAGCTGCCTCCTATGGGAGGACCCCTAAGGCTTTCCCGCCTTTCCTGCCTTGGGCCCTAAGGAAGCCGCCCCAGTTGGACCCACCCCACCAACCATGGGGATGCCAGATGGTAAGAAGAAAACCCAGGCCCACAGGATTGACAAGACAGTAGTGGGAACCTCCCCACAGACTGGGACATGAAAGCCACCCCCTGCTCCCACCCACCCCATCTTCTGTGGGCCTGTGCTAACCTGTGATCTATTCTTAGGCAGTTTCCAAGAAAAGGGGCCGCATCATACATCATGTTTTGCATGAAGCTGCTGCCCTTGATCATCTTCCTCTCACAGGGTCCCTCACTCACCAGGAACCCAGATCCCCGGGCCTCCAGTCAATGTGGGCGACAGAGGGAAGAAAGACAAGAACGGTATCCTGCCAGGGTGTTCACTTCTGGGAGGCAGAACGACAGGCAACTGTCATTTTCTTCTTTATACAAGGTGGACAATTCCATACCATAAAATTCAACCTTTTGAAGTGAGCAATTCAGTGGATTTGAGTATATTCACAAGGCTGTGCAACCACCACCACTGCTGAATTCCAGAGCACTTCCATTACCGTGGTTTTATTTGTGATATGTTCACCTTGGGTTAAATGTTCTACCCACGCAAGCATTTGTTGTGTAAGCAGCGAAGCTGAGAAGGAGAGCAATGCTGAGGCCAGGTTGCCGGCCCTACACTTGCAGGCTGTGTGATCCTGGCAGAGTGCTGTAGTAGCTCTGAGCCAGCTCCCTCATCTATAACCCGGGATACTACGGCCTACCTCACAGGGTCGGATGTGCTGGCACTCGTGCATGTACAATGCTTGGGACAGGTGCCAATACCTAGCACATGCTCAGAAAGGGGCACTGCTAAAAATATCATGAGAGAAAGTTTTTTGCTTTTTTTTTTTATAACTTCTACGGCTCAATGGAGCACACAGAGAGGGCAAGTTAGGGTGAGGAATGCTGCCGCACGCAGCTTTGGGGTCTCCCATCACTAGACCAGATACATACAGTGCCCACATGTCAAGATCCCGCCAGACAGTCCCCAGGTAGGGCAGGGCAGGAAGGAAAGCTGGGGATACAGGGAAGAGGGCCTGGACAACACCTCCACATTTGCCCCCACCTGCTGGGCTTGATGCTAGCCTGGGAATAGGTGGGAAACCCTGATTGTCTATGTAGAGGAAAAGACCAGAACTGAGTCCTGGCCCGCAGGGTCTCCCCATCAGTCAGGGATGGGTTTGGGCAAACAGTACATAGCAGGACACTGGTGCCTTGGCCGATGGAGATGGAGCTAGGGCTGAATCATAAGTCCAGTTGGAGCCTGCCCATCTTCCCAAAACTAAGGAACCAGGCTCAGGGGTTTTCTCTGCCTGCAGCCTCTCTGACCGCCTGGAGAGCTACAGACTAGAACTCTCCAGGCCATTTCTGCTGGTGGTTCCAAGAGCCTGGCAGCATCCTTGGTAACTCAGCTCAGCCCACAGGGCCCCTCACGATGGGACACAAGCGGGGCTGGTGGGAAGGTGCCACTCAGCTCCATGCCAGCTCCCAGATAACCATGGTTAGTTACACACCCTGGGGACAGCTCAGGCGGGGCTAACTGGCTGGGATGAGCCCAACAATACCTGCACAGAGGCATGCGTCTCAAGAGCCCAACCTGTGACCTGTGCAGACAACCCGGCCTGGCTCATCTCAGGACGGTGAGCGGAGAGCTCTGGGAGGGCCAAACAATGGAAAAGAACAAGGGAGAGAACAATGGGAGGGATGTCCCCCAGCAGGGATGACTCACTGCTGCCCTGCTCTACCCTTCCAGGCTTCTCCCCTCCTCTCCTCTGTCCTACACTCGGTCTCACTCTCACTCTTCCTCTCCCATACACACATACACACACACAGCCTCACAGGGGAAGGTGAGGCTTCCCAGAACCCTCTTCAAATCCTGCATTCCTCTGAGGTGCAGCTCAAATCGCACCAGATCTCTGCCTTCTCCACTACTCCAGGACCAAGTGCTGACTCTTACCCTTGGTGCCCTGGCATCTGCTTTGGCCATCCCACTGACCACTCCTGGCACAGCCTGATATGATTCTCTATTTTTCTGGTGCTCTTCCTACCGAAACCATGATTTCCACAACTCCACACAGCAAGTAGAGCATCTGATACCTGCCAAGGGTTTCATTAACCTCCACTGACAGACTCCACAAGGACAAGTTGTCCACATTCCTACCCTAGGAGGGTGGGGCTCTTTCCTAGAGATACACAGTAGCATATCCTTGACAGGGGTCACATCCAGGTTTGGCTGCCCCACCCTGGCTCCAGATTCCCAGGAGATACCAGGTCTTGTGTGACAAGTCCTCAAGCCAGGTTTATGGTTTGTGGCCAGGCACCCTGCCCCAGGCCTTCCTTGAGAAGATAAAAAGGAGAGGCCCAAATCCAACTCAACCTTGCAGCACCTCCCAAGAAGGTGGACTTGGGAATCCAGGTTCTGCCTTTTCCCCTTGAGAAGGCAGATGACCACACACCCTAGGGAGCCTGCTTAGCCTCTCACTCCTAAAACCCTATCGCCAGTGTCCAGCGACCAACAGTCCTTTGAGGTCCCACCACTTCTCAAAACTGGACTATCTGGTTCTGAGTACTTTCCAGGCCTCACACCTGCCTGCCTCAGCACAGCCTGGGTAGCAGCCAGAAGCAGCCCCCACCTGCCTTGGCAGGGCCGGCTGACCTCTGTGGGGTCCTCCTTCCTGCTCCATCTCTCTTCAGGCTTTGTCAGTCACTTTGCCAATCAGTGGCACCTGTTCTCAGTTCACCCACACAGAGAAGGTTCTGGAAAAGAAGAAGCTGCATCAGGCCCTGGGGAGAGCAGGACTGGGTCAGCTCCCGGGGGGGTGAAAGGGACAGGCCTCGAGTAGGCCTCACCTGAAGACCGTGCAGCTAAGCCACTCTTACAGAGAATTCATAATGTGTGGCCATTTTCCCGTACAAGCTGACAGTGTTTTTAAGTCCTTTAACATCCATTCTCACATCCTTGATACCCAGGAAGTAGGGAAAAATTAGGCAAAGAAGAAGTCTACAACAGAGAGACTTTTAAGTGACTTAGAATGAGCTAGAGCTGAACTCAGAGTCAGAGGTCAAGGACAACACAATTCCCTTACACCCATAGCCAACTGCACTTTCTCTAAAGATGACTCTATATACTGTCTTGTCAAAAAGCCTACTGGGGGGGCAATGCCTGTGGTTCAATGGGTAGGGTGTCGGACCCATATACCGAGGGTGGTGGGTTCGAACCCGGCCCCAGACGAACTGCAACAACAACAACAAAAAAAAATAGCTGGGCGTTGTGGCGGGCACCTGTAGTCCCAGCTACACCGGGAGGCTGAGGCAAGAGAATCGCCTAATCCCATGAGTTGGAGGTTGCAATGAGCTGTGATGCCACAGCACTCTCCAGAGGTCGATAAAGTGAAACTCTGTCTCTAAAAAAGAAAAAAAGCCTACTGGGGAGAGAGCATAGAAATTCAGGTTCCGGGCGGCGCCCGTGGTTCAGTGGGTAGGGCGCTGGCCCCATATACCCAGGGCAGTGGGTTGGAACCCGCCCCAGTCAAACTGCAACAACAAAAATAGATGGGGATTGTGGCAGGCACCTGTAGTCCCAGCTAACTCGGGGGGCTGAGGCAAGAGAATCGCCTAAGCCCAGAAGTTAGAGGTTGTTATAAGCTGTGATGCCATGGCACTCTACCGAGAGCAATAAAATAAGACTCTATCTCTAAAAAAAAAAAAAAAAAAAAAGTAAGAAATTCAGGTTCCCCCAGATAGTTAACATTTATTAAGCACTCTATATGCAAGGTGCTATGCTAAAACCCCTACAGACATTAAATCTCCACACAACTATTAACATATCATAGGAACTATTATTTTCCCCATATCCCCATTGCTACAAGCCTGGTACAAGTAAGTGACTCACCGAGATCTCAACAGCTAATGAGTGGAGGGAGCATGGTTTGGACTCACCATGTGCTTATCTGCAGAGTCTGGAGCCTAGGGACAGCCCCAGAATGAAGTGGTTATCTAAGTATAAAGCATTTCATCGCAATCTCCACACCCTAGCCTGGAGTTTGGAGCCACACATGATGCCATTTATCACACTTTTCAGAGCCATTTCTTGACCAGGCCACCTGCAAAGACCTGGCCCTGGGCTGGGCACTAGGCATTGGGCAGAGAACAGGACAAGCTGGGGCCCTGCCTGCACCAACACAGACAATACAGACCAGAGAGGGGACTCAGGATGGAGATGACAGCCACTCCCTCCTCTTTCTGGTTTTATTTAAAACAGGCAGCACCCTGGCTTTGGGGGCCCTGTTCCTCCCCAGGTAAGTTCCCCTTTGGCAGACCCTCCCCTCTTTGCAGTCCTCCACTATTACTGGTGGTCTTGGTTAACTCCTGCAAAGGTCTCACTGCCCAGGAACAAGTGTAAACAAGGTGACCCCTCTTCCCAAGACCAGGCCTGACCTGGGTAGATAACTGGGATCTGGGCCACATTCACAACCATCTGCTTTCACCTGCCAAGGCTGCCTCCCTGTTTCAACATCCATTCCCTCAACCAACATTGATTAAGCACCTACATGTGAAAAGCCCCAGGGTCAGCACCTGGGAGAATGCACTTTAAACCAAAATGTCCAGGACTTCAGAGGGGACAGAGAGAATAAAATGTAACAGAAGCTGCCATTTTATCAATTTTCTCTCATCAACCCAGTAAGATATATGTTAGCTCCTTTTTATAAATAAGGAATTGGAGGCTCCGAGAGAAACTTGCCCAAGGTCATAAGCCTGAAAGGGTAGAGCCAGGATCCTAAGCCAAGTGAAAGCCTTTCCAGCCCCCTGGACCAATGGCAAATGTGTACACTGAAGCGGGGGGTGAGAGCCATGTGAAGGCATAAGCTGGGGGCTGGGGGCATCCTGAAAAGAACAGCTGCACCAGCTTGGCACCTGTAGCTCAAGCAGCTAAGGCGCCAGCCACATACACCAGAGCTGTCTGGTTCAAATCCTGCCCAGGCCTGCCAAACAATTACAACTACAACCAAAATATAGCCGGGTGTTGTGGTGGGCACCTGAGGTCCCAGCTACTTGGGAGGCTGAGGCAAGAGAATCGCTTAAGCCCAGGAGTCGGAGGTTGCTGTGAGCTATGATGCCACAGCACCATCCAGGGCTACAGCTTGAGGGTCTGTCTCCAAAAAAAAAAAAACACAAAACAAAAAACAGCTGCACAGCTGCCCCTAGAAAAAGTGGCTTCAAAGCTCAGCCTCAAAGGTCAAGAAGATGACAAAATCTGGAAAAGTATGGGAAATTCCTCTAATCCACAAGATAACTGCATTTGTGTCTGGAGGCACAGAGACAAGCCGATGGAACTCCGCACTGAAGCGTTCTTTGAAGAAGGAACAAGTCCCAGCCAACCCAATGTAGTTTCTTGAGTCATGCCTCCTGACTTCTGCCTGCACTGTATCAGGCCATGCCTTCACCGAGGAAGCATTTCCTAACATGTCCTTTCATCTGATCCCCTTGAGAGCCCCGAGGGCTCGGCAGGGCAGAAATGCTCCATTTCAGACATGGAAACATAATGGAAGCCCCACAGGAGCAGAGACCTGGTCTGTCTCGTTCAGTGCCCTCTTCCCAACACCTAGAATCGTGCCTGGCATAGAGAAGATGCTAACAAAAATATTTGTTAAATGAGCCAATGAAGGTACAGACAGGATCTATGAAACAGTCTTGCCCAAAGTCTGACAAATAGCCAGCTTGCACCAGGGCTAAAAAGAGACTCTTCAGCTCCCCACCGGTGACTTCTGTATCATAGTGTGCACTGGGTCCCCCCTCCTCACTCACTGCCCTGCCTCCCCTTGTCAGCTCTGGTCCCACTCAACTCCCACTGTCAGTAGAAAGAGTCTAAAGCAACAAAGACAGTCTTATCCCTACATGTAATGCCACCTCCTCAGGTCCCAACCACCCTGCTGAGAACTAGGCAGGGCAGCAGGTTTACAGATGGAGGCCCACAAAATATAAGCTACAGAATTAATGACAGTTAGTAGGAACTTAGACCTGACATTCCAACTCATGCCCTACTGTCGTGGCATGACTTCTGTAGGCAGAAGTCAGGAGTCATGCTCCTTCTGTCGTGGCCTCCTCAAAGCTGCCTGTCTAGAACATGGCTGTGTCCCAGCCCACAGCACTCTGGGCTGGTTACTTCCCTCTCTGGCCCTCGTTTCCTCATCCTCAGGTGTGCTTGGCTCACAGAGCCCTCATAGTGACGACTGAGACAATCTACATGGTGTGATTAGAAGAGTGCCTGGCATGTGTCAGCAAATGCCAGCTCTTGGCACTATTGGGTTTGCCCCTTAAATTACCAAATTTCCCAGAAGACCTGTTCCGACCTGGCTGCCGAAAGAGCTGGTGCACACCCACGACCACTCAGGTCAGAGTTCCAGGAGTCTACATTTTTCTCCCCAGCTCCATTAGTACACTCATTCCTTCATTTGTTAGTAACACTGAATGCCATGTGCAGGCCCATGCTCAGGGTCTGTCCAGGAGATTGGTCTCCCAATCCAATCCCTACGAGGGTCTGGTTACAGGGGTAGCTTGGTCACCCCCTGCCCCTCCCAAGCACAAAGTAGGTGTTCCCTAAGCAACAATTTCTACTTCTCTCCTAACACCCATGGAAAACCCCAAGACGTGCACCACCCTGATCTCATTCTTCTGGTCTTTTTGAGAACGGAATTTAAAATCTCATTCTTTTTTGAGAACAGAATTTAAAATCTATTATCAAAAAAGGGTGCACCATGAAATTTTAAGAGCTCCCTGCCTTGTCCCTACCTAGGAATCTCCAAATTACTCAATTTTCAGCTCTAAGGTCTCCCAGGAAATAAACCAAGCACATGGGAGGCTGTAGGCAGCCCCCAACACCAGCTCCCACTCTCTCTAGGGGGCCAAGAAGAAAAGGTGGAGGGTGTGTCTAAGCAACTGCCACATTACAAAGAAGTCAGTTCACAGCCAGGAGACCTTCCAGTGTCTTCGCCTAGGTATGATGTCGCTGTAGAGGCTTGGGTCCAGCTTTGGGCATTAGGGCCCCAGGTGGCCCCATTTTGAGGAAGTCCATTGTGTGTGTTTTAAATTACCTCTGCTTGTCTGATGAAGTGAGTAAAAGGGCGCCGTTTCAGGGCTTAGGATTCCTGAGTGAGCTAATACGGGATGCCTTTGGCTGAAAAAAAACTTCAGTCGACTCTCTAAACTCCCCCCCCTTTTAAGTTTAAAAAAGGGAATGAATGTTACCATTTTTGGACATGAGCGTTCTCCCTCAAGCCCAGCCCTAACCGCACTATCCAGAGGGCCGCGCCATCCAGTTCCCCCTCATTCCCAGATCAGCGCGGGGGGCAGGAAGGGTGGCTGAAATGGGGAGGGACCGGATGGGAGCGGGCAGTGGGGAGGAGGGGAGCGGCGGGGACTCAGGGTACGTGGCCGCCTAGGGCACGGGCTCACCGAGCAGGCAGGAAGCAGCTGCGGGGTTGGGGCGCCCTCTCGCCCCCACCAAGAGTGGTTCTGACCTCTTCCGGCCACTGGCCACTTTGCCCGGGTCCCACTGCCAACTCCAAGCCCAGCTCGGTATCCGAGCGCACATCCCGCACACGGCGCCCGGGATGCAGCTCCGCAGCTAAGCGGGGGTCCCCAAATATTGCCGGAGACAGTCCCTCCTTCTGGAGTCCCTAAACTCGAATCAAGCTGCCCAAATTCGCCTTTCCCTAGGAAAGGAGCCGGGATCGGAGGGGCTGAACGTAGACTAACAAGCCCATTTGGAGCTTGCAGCTACCAACCTATTGAGTTAAGCAATAAAACGGTTCTGTCCTGACCCCGCCCCCACAGGGCCCCTAGGAGCCCGCGTACGCCCCCCAGCTTTCCTGGCCCCAGCCATACTCCAGCTGGTCCACCTCCAGGAAGATCCGGGGGCGGCCGCCGGTCCCTCCAGCGACCGTTCTCCCACGGGGTGTGGGCTGGGGCTGAGGGCGCCGGTAGTCAGCTCCTTGCCCCTCAGGTACTGAGCCCAGAGCCGGCCAGGAAGCGCGCTGCCACCGCACGCCATAAGGAGAGGCGACCGGGGGCGGGGAAGAAAGGGAAAATCGATCCGGAGCAGGCAGCCACCGAGCTGGGGTCTCAGGCTCAGCCCCAGCCTCCGGAGCACCGCCCTCGCGCTCAGCCCACGCGGGGACGGTTGCGGCAGCAGCGGCATGGTCTGGGTCGCGGGCCCCAAGGCGACCCGCCTGCCGGCAGCGCCACCTCCCAGCGCTCTGGCTGGACGATCGCGGGCTCCAGGGCAGGGGCGCTCCCCCTTCCGCCCCGCGCCTGTAACCCAACACCCCACCTCGCAGCGGCCGCGCGGCCCCCGCCCCCTCCTGTGCGCGCCCGGAACCGGTTCACAGCCCGGAGCCCGGAGCGTGGCGGGCGGAGCGGGTCGGGGCTGGGGTCGGTGGTGGGCGGGGGCGGCTGCTAACCTTTCTCTGCTGCTTCTCCCAGGCGGGGTCCAGGAGCAGGTCCCGGTCCCAGTCCTCTTCGGGCTGCATGTAGTCGTTGGTTTGCTGGGAATCATAATGGTCCATGATGGTGCGCGCGTGCTGGGAGCAGGATTTCTTCCTCCACCTCCTCTCCCGCTGGCGGTGGCGGCGGCTGCCCTGGCGTGGGGAGAGAGTTGGGCCGGGCTGGGCTGGGCTGGAGGGGCCAGGCTAGCTCCCCTGCGCCCGTTTCCGCCGCGGCGCTGCTCGCTAAGGCTGCTGCTGGCGGCGACAGCGGGCTGGCTGCCTCCGCGCCGGCGCTCGGACCTAATCTCCACGCACACTGAACCAGGCGGACACACTAGCGCTGCGGGAGCCGAGGCGGGCGGGGGCGGGGGGGAGGGGAACGGCCCTCCCGAGGCTCTCCATTGGCCAGGCCGAGTTGCCCAAACTTCCCCCTTTTGCCTCTCATTGGGAATTGCTGGCATCCGTCAGCCGGGCTGCGACGCATATAGGTGGACTGGGCGGCCCCCTCTCAGCGCGCACACCCCCGCCCACTCCTCCGGTTCCCACTCCCCCGCCGCTCATGTGACACAAGCTTAAGCTCTACGGGACCGAAGCTGGGGGACGCCTCCTGGAGCTTGGGGACCCGGCGGCAGCGTGTTCGCTACGCCCAGAAGCCGCAGAGAATCGGACGGGTTTCCCTCCACCGTTATTGCGCGCTCCAAACCCCGAGGTGGGAGACGGCTGGGGAAGCGACACGAGAAAACCTGAAGAGCTTTTCATTTTCTCTTCCCCAGAGAACCTAGGTCTAGGCAGGTCTGCACGCTGGGAACGGGGGTGGGGAGGAACTGCAATGGAAAGGAATTTCCTGGGAATTTCCTGACTCTGCCGCCCGCCCCACCCACCAGGGCGCGACCCGAAGGATCCCTGCCTTGCAGCCGCTAGGTTTCTTGCCAGCAAACGCTCTAAGAGGCCGCCGAGCGTTCCCGCCTTGCGGCAGGGTCCTTTCCGTCCCGCCCGCCGCTTTGGGGACCGCGTCTCCGCGAAATTTCCCAGGTGGCGGCTGTGTCGCCCGGCTTCCCTGGATCCCCTGCCGGTCCCGCGGGCACGCGCGGCTTGCTGGCGCGGCCGGAATCACCTTGCATGACCAGTGTCCTCCCTCACCTTGATACACACCCCGACATCGTCCTGAAAACTGGGAGGGAGGGCCCGGAATGGTCTATCTAGTACACGTGCACACTCCTGACAGATGGGGAAACTAAGACTCAAAGGACTGAGCTCAAAAGGAGATTTAGCAGCCGTTCAGAAACTCCACAGGCCAACCCTTCATCCTTATGCCTGTCAAAGCTTTATTATTCTTGGAGGAAGGAGGAGGGCCATATTGACTAAACACCTAACTTTTGCTTGGTACCTGCCTGGACTTCCTTCCTCGGGCTTAGTAAGAGAAGGGTCTAAACCCGCAGATCCAGCATAGGACCCAGATGGGGCCGGCCCCACGTCCTTCTGGGCAGGTCAGTGGGATTCCAGGTCTGAACTCCCCGGAGGTTATGCACTCTGTTGGAGACAACACAATCTCCAGTCATATACCCCAGCACCTAGCACGGAGTAATTGCTTAATTTATACGGTGGACCCACCACACTTGTAGGTTCCCAAGGGGCAGAACCGGGAGGACACATTGGAAGGGACTTGAGCAGCCACAGATTCTGCTATCCGTGGTGATCCTGAAACCACTCCCCACCCCGCCCCACCCCCGCAAATTCTGAGGGACATCTGTATTTGTAGGATAAATGGCTGTGTGGGCCGCAAAAATGCAAATATGTCATCCAAAGGTTAAGTGGAGTTAGAGAAAGAAGTTCACTGACAGGAAGGGCCCTGAATCAGGATACTTGAAAGGCCACTCCCTGATGGAAAAGGTGAAGAAGGTGCCTCTGATCCTCAGAAGAGCCAGCTGCCTCTTTTATGCGCAGATATCGGGTGTCACTCCATGCTTCCTTAGTCAACCACGCCCGTTTGTGTGAGTGGTACCCTTCAGTGCTATGCCTTCCAAAAGTCTCTGGCTGAGGAACCACTGCTTCTGAGCCACGCACACTATATGTGGTTTATGGAGTATTTTATAACCCATTCTAAACTATATCTTTGAACCTAACACAGAGGGTAACAATGGTGCTGTATCCATTCATTCCCTCAATAAATATTGGCTGAGCACTGTGTGTCAGGGAATGTGCTCGGTGTTAGGCATATAGAGATTTACACAAAAATATGATGTAATGAGCCAGATGCAGGGACAGAGATCTGACAAGGGTGCTATAGGGACACAGAGAGGAGGAAGGGCTACACAGGGAAGGAGGCTCCAGGCTTAACTCTTTGGAGGAGGAGAAACTTCAGTGACCCTTAAAGAATGAGAGTCAGCCAGATAAAGAGTGTAGGAGGCCATTGGAGGCTGAAGGACCAGCATGAACGCAATGCCTAGCATCTCAGCATGGCTGAACTGCACACCCAAGGCCATGAAGCCTCACCTGCCATGCAAAGGGTGGATCCCAGGAGAGTGAGGCTGGTGGAAAGCTGTCAGAGCAGTTGCAAAGGGGTTGCAATAGCTGGGTAGAGATGGAGAAGAGTGGGTAAACAAGAAATACTTACGAGGTAAAATTGAGAGACCTGGGCATGTAACTGCACATAAGGAGAGAGAAATTTTTGTTGAGAGAAGCTATATGGGACAGACTACACACTTTACCTATGTCATCTTATCCCAGTACCACTATAGGATGATAATTATCTCTCCTTTTTTTAATGTGTGTTTTATTCTGTGAATAATTATCCCTATCTTTCAAAGAAAACAAAGTAAGGCTCAGAGAGGTAGTAACTAGTCCAAAGTTTCAAAGGTGGCCAGGCATAGTGGCTCACGCCTGTAATTCTAACATTCTGGGAGGCTGAGGCAGGTGGATTGCTTGAGCTCACGAGTTGGAGACCAGCCTGACAAAAAGTGCGAACCCATCTCTACTAAAAATAGAAAAACTGAGGCAACAGGATCTCTTGAACCCAAGAATTGGAGGTTGCTGTGAGCTATAATGTCAGAACACTCTACCCAGGGCAACCACTTGAGACTCCGTCTCAAAAAAGAAAAGGTGCAAAAGTATATGTGACTCCTAGACCTATCCCTTTAACCCAGTAGTTCTCATCTCTAGCATATTTTAACTCCTCCACCCCCAAAGGATATTTGTTGATGTCTAGAGTCATTTTTGCTTATCACAACTGGTACATTACTATCTACATCCTGTGGATGGAGGTTGGGGAGGCTGCTAAATAAAAAATTCTTTGGCTCAAAATATCAATACTGCTGAGGCTCAGACAATTCCTGCTTTATTTATTTGTTTATTTATTTAGAGACAGAGTCTCACTTGTTGCCCAGGCTAGAGTGCCATGGAGTCAGACTAGCTCACAGCAACCTCAAACTCTTGGGTTCAAGCGATTCTCCTGCCTCAGCCTCCTGAGTACCGGGGACTACAGGCACCCACGACCATGCCCAGCTAATTTTTCTGTTTTTCCTGGACATGGGATCTCATTCTTGCTCAGGCTGGTCTTGAACTCTTGAGTTCAAGGAAACCTCCTGTCTCAGTTCCCAGAGTGCTAGGATTATAGGCATGAGCCACCACACCCACCAAAGAATTTCTGCTTTTTTTTTTTTTTCTTTTGAGACAGAGCCTCAAGCTGTCACCCTGGAGAGAGTCCCATGGCATCACAGCTCACAGCAACCTCCAATTCCTGGGCTTAAGCGAGTCTCCTCCTCTGCCTCCCAAGTAGCTGGGACTATAGGTGCCCGCCACAATGGCTGGCCATTTTTTTTTTTTTTTGGTTGCAGCCGTCATTGTTGTTTGGCGGGCCCGGGCTGGATTCGAACCCACCAGCTCAGGTGTACGTGGCTGGCACCTTAGCCCTTTGAGCCACAGGTGCTGAGCCAGAATTTCTGCTTTAAATCATGAGTTTACAGTTTGGGTAATCTGTGAATGGGGGCAACCAACTGAGAATCGAAGAGGAAAAGGTGGGGACAATCATGGACTGAGTTTGAACATATTGATCTTGACGTGCTCTTAGAATGTCCAGATTCATTTATCCAGCAAGCCCCAGCCTCAGGGGAAACAGATTTGAGAGTCATCTGCTCATAGATGGTGCGGACACCATGACACCGACCATCCATGAAGAAAGCCTACGTGGAGAAGAGAAGAGGACCCAGGGCAGAACTCCAAGAAGCAACACTTAGAAAGGGAGGGCAAAGAACAAGAACTCCTAAATGAGACAGAGAAAACAGTCATCCAGAAACAAGGAGAGCCTAGAGCTTATGGTGTCTTGGAAGTGAAGGAGTAAGATTGCAAAGAGGAATCAGCAACATCAGATACCCGCATACCGGAAATGTCTGTAAAGTAAGTCTGAAAAGTGCTCTTTGGACTTGATGGTTAAAAATTCTTTGGTGAGGGCGGCACCTGTGGCTCACAGGAGTAGGGCGCTGGCGCAATATGCCAGAGGTGGAGGGTTCAAACCCAGCCCTGGCCAAAAAAAAAAAAATTCTTTGGTGACCTGGGCGGCACCTGTGGCTCAGTGGGCAGGGTGCTGGCCCCATATACCGAGGGTGGCTGATTCAAACCCAGCCCCAGCCAAACTGCAACAAAAAAAATAGCCAGGCATTGCAGCAGGTGCCTGTAGTCCCAGCTATTTGGAAGGCTGAGGAAAGGGAATCACCTAAGCCCAGGAGTTGGAGGTTGCTGTGAGCTGTGTGATGCCACAACACTCTACAGTGGGTGATAAAGTAAAACTCTGTGTCTACAAAAAGAAAAAAATATTTGGTGACCCTTACTTGTGGAATTTTGGCAGAGTGTGCAAAGCTGTGAGTTTACATTGAGAGTGAATAAATGAAGACAGTCAATAAAGAAGGGAAAAAGAAATAACTGGGCTCAGGTTCAGGCTCAGCTCCTGTGGCTCAGTGGCTAGGGCACCAGCCACATACACCAGAACCGGCCAGTTTGAACCCAGTCTGGGCCTTCCCAACAACATGACAAATACAACCAAAAAATATATGTATATAGCCGGGCGTTGTGGTGGGCATCTGTAGTCTCAGCTACTTGGGAGGCTGAGGCAAGAGGATCACTTGAGCCCAAGAGTTTGAGGTTGCTGTTAGCTATGATGCCATGGCATTCTACCAAAGGTGATAGCTTGAGACTCCGTCTCAAAAAAAAAAAAAAAAGAAAAGAAAAGAAAAAAGAAATATTGGGCTCTAGCTGAAAGGGATACTGGGATCAAAGGGAGATTTCTTTGAAAACAGGAGAAGAAAAGGCTGAAAATATAACAAAAAGTTGAGAGATGGCAAAAAGTTTTTTTTTTTTTTTGCAGATTTTGGCTGGGGCCAGGTTTGAACCCACCACCTCCGGTATATGGGGCCAACACCCTACTCCTTTGAGCCACAGGCGCTGCCTCCTTTTTAGTGCCTTGACATCACAGCTCACAGCAACCTCAAACTCTTGGGCTTAAGCGATTCTCTTGCCTCAGCCTCCCGAATAACTGGGACTACAGGTGCCCACCACAACACCAAGCTATTTTTTGGTTGTAGTTGGCCTGGGCTGGATTCGAACCCGCTAGCTCCAGTGTATGTGGCTGGGACCCTAGCCACTGAGCTGCAGGCCCCGGGCCAAGCAAAAAGTTCTTGAGGAGACAGGACCATGTGGGTTCAAGCATGCAGGCTAAAGGATGGATGGGCCATGAACAAGAATAAAGACCCTCATCTTCTAAGAAAGGAGGAGGGGAGTAATGATGGTGAGCATGTCCAATGTGGGAAGAGAGTCAGGAAGTGGGCTGAAACAATAACTCATGAAGTTGGCCTTCTCAGTACGGGATACTGATGGATGGACCAAAGTGATGAATTGACCCATCTCTGCACTGGTGGCCATGTAGCAAGATGATACTGGGGTACTAATCTCAGTGTAACACAACCCATACAGGGAGCATGGTTGCCAAAGGTGTTGAGTTTTTAGGGATGCTAGGTATATGCATATTTATAACATCCATTCCTTTTTTTATTTTTTATTTTTGAGACAAAGCCTCAAGTTGTCACCCTGGGTAGAGTGCTGTGGCACCACAGCTCACAGCAACCTCCAACTCCTGGGCTCAAGCGATTCTCCTGCCTCTGCCTCCCAAGTAACTGGGACCACAGGCACCTGCCACAACGCCCTGCTATTTTTTGGTTGCAGCCCTCATTGTTGTTTGGCGGGCCTGGGCTGGATTTGAACCCTCCAGCTCAGGTGTATGTGGCTGGTGCCTTAGCCGCTTGAGCCACAGGCGCCGAGCCCTTTTTTTTCCTTTTAATGGGGGGCAAACCATACAGTAAATAGGTTCCAATCAAGTGCACAAATCTTAAGCATACAGCTCAGTGAAATGCTACATATGCCTACACTCATATCACCTCCACCCCGGGGAAGATACAAAACCTTTCCAACACCTTAGGTTTTCTTGTTCTCCTTCCAATCTATATTCCCAAACCATATAGCTTCCTACTATTCTGACTATAAATAATCTACTAAATAATCACCAATGATTATTTTTGGTTTTGAACTTTATATAGCTCCATATAGTCCATATAGTTCCAAATACAACCATATTTTGGTTTGGGGATTTTTTGCTCAATTTAATGTCTATGAGATTCATTTACAATGTGGCTTGTATCTGCAGGTAAATTTTTTTCTACATAGTATTCTGTTGTATGTATGTGTGTGTATGTATATATATCCTGAGTAATTTATCCATTCTGCTATTGATGGGCATTTGCATTATTTCCAGTTTGGAGTTACTGAGTAAAGCTAATATGAACATTTTGATGACTGTGTGTGTGTGTTTATGAACATACACATTTCTTTTTCTTGGGTATATACCTAAGAATGAAATTGTTGGTTATAGAGTAGGCATATGTTTCACTTTAGTAACTATTGTCATATGACTTTTCAAATTGGCTATAATTATTTACTTTCTAAGCAGCAGGGTATTAGAATATGGAGAATGGAGAATTTTAATTGCTCCACATTGTCCTGCCACCTGATATTGTCATTTTTTTTTTTAATTTACCATCATGGTGAGTGAGGAGTGATCTCTTTCTGTGGGTCTCTTTCTTTTTATAGGCTTATTGATCACCTGAATAAATTCCTGTTGCCATTGATTCTAATTGCTTAAAGTAATATGATATGACATATTTATTTAATTTCCCAAATTTCATTTATTTATTAATTCAACAGATATTTATGAAAGAACTACTGTGTCTAGCACTGAACTGGAAATAAAGATACAAGAGCAAACAAGACAGACATAGTCCTACCTCTCGTAGAATAGAACTGATGCTCTGTAAATGTGCACTGAGTGTTTGGTCCTGAGTGGGAGCTATTGTTTGGGTGTGCTTTGTTGGGAAGCTGGCACAGGTCTCTTTTATATGACTTTTGAATGAAAAGTTTATGGAAATCAGCTCTTTAAAAAAAAAATCCCTGGGCAGTGCCTGTGGCTCAGTGGGTAGGGCACCAGCCCCATATACCAAGGGTGACAGGTTCAAACCCAGCCCTGGCCAGCTAAAACAGCAGTAACAACTGCAACAAAAATAGCCAGGCGTTGTGGTGGGCGCCTGTAGTCCCAGCAACTTGGAAGGCTGAGGCAAAAGAATCACTAGAGCCCAAGAATTTGTCGCTCTAGCCCAAGAGTTGGAGGTTGCTGTGAGCTGTAACACCACAGCACTCTACTGTGGGTGACAAAGTGAGAGTCTGTCTTAAAAAAAAAAAAAAAGAAAAGAAAAGAAAAAAACTAAAAAATCCCTGAGGACTCAGCGCCTATTGCTCAACGGCTAGATACAGGCTGGCTTCAAATCTAGCCTGGGTCTGCCAAACAACAATGACAACTACAACCAAAAAATAGCTGGACGTTGTGGCGGGCACCTATACTCCCAGCTACTTGGGAGGCTTAGGCAAGAGAATCTCTAGAGCCCAAGAGTTTGAGGTTGCTGTGATGCTATGGCACTCTACCCAGGGTGACATAGTGAGACTCTGTCTCAAAAAAAAAAAAAAAATCCCTGGGATTACACGTACAGCCAAAGTGGAGTGGGTAATATCGTGAAGGAAATTGGGCACAGTGGGGAGATCCATTTGGGAAACAATCCCAACTCCTTTCTTCCCACAGTTCAGCCTTTGTTGTTCTCTTTCTTTCTTTTTTTTTTTTTTTGAGACTCACAGCAACATCCAACTCCTGGGCTCAAGTGATTCTCCTGCCTCTGCCTCCCAAGTAGCTGGGACTACAGGCACCCACCACAACACTGGCCATTTTTTGGTTGCAGCCATAATTGTTGTTTGGCGGGCCCAGGCTGGATTCGAACCTGCCAGCTCAGGTGTATGTGGCTGGCGCCTTAGCTGCTTGAGCCACAGGCACTGAGCCTCCTTTTTCTTTTTTAATCTATTTTATCCACTTATTTTGGTGCAATGACAAAGGAGATCAGATTGCAGGCAGAGATTTTGCCTTGTTAGATGCCCCTGGGTGTGAATTGAGATTCAAGATGTTTGCTCAAGTCAGTGGCAAGGGAGAGGACATTGAATCGCTTCTGTAAGCTGGGTTTCTGAGGCACTGCTCAAGGAGCAGAGAATGCCCAAATCCTTAGCACCAGGCTGAGACTATAGCCTAATTCATCATCAGATCTCCAGGCAGGCACTTATGCCCCAATCTAGTCAGCGATGAGTCACTTAGCAAGCCATAGGTACATTATTGTTGAAAGAACCTAGCTCTTTCAGAACAGATGACCCAGCTTCCCTTGGAAAGAGTGAGGAATTATCATGTTTATAAGTTCCAGGAATACTCACCAACCACCTACTCTGTGCCAGGCAGAACATTAGGAAACTCAAAGAACCCTGGTCTCTAACTTCCTGGCCTACCTGGGACAAACTGTGGACTTTCTTCCCTAGAATTCTTCTATCCAACAGATAATCTGACAGATGCAGCTAGAGAGGATGAAAATAAACCAGGCTGACATGGAAGGTGACATTAAGAAGGAAGAGTGCCAGCCCAGTGCCTGGTGCAATAGGATATTTCAACACTGGTTAGTTCTTTTTCCTCACCCTACTATGGGTAAATGACCATGCAGGCCCTGTGGGGAACCAGACCAGTAGGATCTGCAAGATTCTGGAAACTGAAAGTACTATGGATCTCCCAGTTCAGAGATCTGGAGATTTTCTTCATCGAATCTCATTTCTTCTCTATCTATCCTTACAGACTAATAATGGTAATAGACTCCTCATGGGCTCTTCCCAACAGCTAAGGGCACAGTAGTCATTAGAATATTTGTAGACAGCTACAAGGAGGAGGACAAAAATCACTATGGTTTCTTGGGTTCCTAGCTCAGGAAGCCAGAACCTCAGTTTTGCCCCCCAGACTCCATAGCAATCTAATCAAGGGATGCCCACAACATACCATTTGTAACTAAGAGAATATCCTTTGCATTATTTGACTCCTTTGACCACATTTTCTGTCCTACTGTCTCCTTGAAGTCTTACCTCTCTTCTTTCTCCCACACAGCCTAATGTGGAGCACCCAGAACACAATAGGTGCTCCTGTTCAATCTGTGTTGAATGAAAAATGGCATTCATCAAATTACATCTCTGCCTCAGTATCCCCCATCAACCCATGGGAGGCCCTGGAAGATGAGTCCTTTTCCATAATCCATATAAACATTTCCTAAGTCCTTGGGTCTCCTGAGAAGCTAGTGCTGGAAGAATTGAGTTGGCCATCTCCCTCACATGTCCCAGCCAGCAGCACTTAGCCTTCACCAGGCCTAACTCCTCAGCCACCAGCTTCTGTTTCACTGGAACAGTTTACCACAGGGCCAGTTCCTCTCCTCCCACCAGAGACTAATAGGGCAGGGGAAGAGACAGCAGTTTTTCTCTTTCAGGACCTCTAATAACAGGTTAGCATAAGCCCAGGCACGGTGGCACCCACCTCTAATCCTCGCACTCTGGGAGGCTGAGGCAGGAGGATCCCTTAAGTTCAGGAGTTCAGAACAAGCCTGAGCACGAGCAAGACCCCCTTGCTCTACCAAAAACAGAAAAATTAGCCAAGCATGGTGGCAGCTGCCTGTAGTCCCAGCTACTCAGGAGGCTGAGGCAGGAGGATTGCTTGAGCCCAGGAGTTTAAGGTTACAGCAAGCTATGATGATGCCATTGCACTCTAGCCTGGTTACCAGAGTAAGATACTGATTCACAAAAAAGAAAGAAGAAAAAATACTGGCAGGAACCTTCCTGTGGTTCCCACATTCTGCCTAACTTTCAGGTCTCAGGTGATAGACCAGGGTACCCTCCTTTTTCCCCAGTGGAATGCATATATCTTTCCCCTAAATTCCAGTGGTAAAACCCAAGCAAAACCCTTAGAAATCACCTCAGAAAGTTGTCCTGAGGTCAGTGCTGGAGCAGAATCAGGCTTAATAGCTTCCCAGCCTGGGCCCTCCAGGGAGGGCTGGGAAGTCTCCCCCAGCTATCTCTGTTCCCAGAAAATACCAGAGCTACACACCCAAGTCACAGCTGAGAAATTCCTGCTGAGTAATCCCCTACCCGCCTTGGGAGCTGGCAGGCAGATTGCAGGCTAGGCGCAGTGAGTTGCAAGGAACCTCTTAGCAACTGGGTCCCACTGATCTTCCACAGAAGCTAAGTCCTAGAGACTGGTCTGGGTCACTTCCATAAAAATGATGGGCAAAGTTTTGAGAGCAGATATTCTCATGTGGGAGGCAAGATAAGGTCAGGAGAAGAGCTGTGGGGTCAGGAGACCTGAGCTCCCTGGACCTCCATTTATTCATCTGCAAAATGAGAAGGCTAAACTCCCCAAACGGGCTTCAGACTCCTGGCAATGAAATTCTGAGCCCTGTTCTAAGAACATCTTTTTTTGGAGGCGCCTTTGGCTCATTGAGTAGGGTACGGGCCCCCTATAGCAAGGGTAGCAGGTTCAAACCTGGCTCTGGCCAAACTGCAACAAAAAATAGCCAGGCGTTGTGGTGGGCACCTGTAGGCCCAGCTACTTAGGAGGCTAAGGCAAGAGAATTGCCTAAGCCCAAGAGCTAGAGATTGCTGTGAGCTGTGACATCACAGCACTCTACCAAAGTGAGACTCTGTCTCAAACAAACAAACAAAAAAACCTTTTTCGGACTCTATCCCTCCCATGACAAAATGATTTGAATCTTCTGAAACTGTGTTTCTCAATCTCTAATACTGAGTAACTTCCTTCATAAAGGATACAAATTCTCATAAAGTTACTTAATTTTTGTTTTATTTATTTATTTATTTTATTTTTGTAGAGACAGAGTCTCACTTTATCACCCTCGGTTGAGTGCCGTGGCATCACACAGCTCACAGCAACCTCCAACTCCAGGGCTTAGGCGATTTTGCCTCAGCCTCCTGAGTAGCTGGGACTACAGGCGCCCACCACAGCGCCCAGTTACTTTTCTGTTTTTTTTTTTTTTTTTTTTTTTTTTTTTTTGCAGTTCGGCCGAGGCTGGGTTTGAACCCGCCACCTTTGGCATATGGGGCCGGCGCCCTACTCGATGAGCCACAGGCGCTGCCCATTAATTTTTGTTTTAATGTTCCTTCAAACTAAGTCCAAACTTCTTTTGGGTTTACAATCAATGATAAAACCAAAACAAGCTTACATATGCTACATAAAAGAAACTATAAAACCAGTAAGATTCAAATTAACCACATTAATTTAAATGTGACTGTTGCTATTTGCTGAAACAAAATTGCTACTCCCAGCATGATTTAGTTCTGACTGTGATGGAGCAGGTGGTTCTTTTTGCCTTTAAGATACCTGTGTCACCATGTGCCAGGCAATGACTCAATTCTCTTGCTACTTTCTCTATTTGAACTACTGCATTAAGGCATCATTTAACCTTCACTTGGTGGGAACGTGCTGTAATGCATTAAATTCCCCTCTGCTGTTTTCTCATTAGCACCAAATGATTAAACTTTTAAGTTTAATTCTTTGTACTAGCAGGATCTTTCTCTCAAGTTTCTATATCCTTATTGATAAGAGGGAGAATCACCTCCATCCCACCTACTTCACAGGATGGCCATATACATTCATTAATTCATTCAACCATTATTTGATGAGCACCTGCTGTGTGCCAGACACTGTTCTGGGCACAGAGGATACAAAAGTGACGAGAAAGAATATATCCCTGTCTCATGGAGCTTACATTTTGATGGGAGAGGCTGATGATAAACTAAGTGATATAATATTATAGTGCTACACTCCATTTTTTTTTTAGAGACAATAGCCCTCGGTAGAGTGATGTGTCCTCACAGCTCACAGCAACCTCCAACTCCTGGGCTTAAATGATTCTCTTGCCTCAGCCTCCCGAGTAGCTGGGACCACAGGTGCCCGCAAGAACGCCTGGCTATTTTTTGTTGCAGTTTGCTCAGGGCCAGGTCCAAACCCCACCCCGATATATGGGGCCGCCCACCGCCCATAGTGCTACACTCTAAAGAAAAAAAATTAAGGAAGGAAGGGGAACAGAGGCATGGGAGGAGGAGAGGGAGGTATTCAGGGAAGCTTCATCAAGTAGGCAATGATTAAGACCTAAATTAGATGAGAAAGAAAGAGCACCCCCAGGAACAGACAAGGAGATCACAGTGGCTTATGTGGCACAATGCAGACAACATACACATGAAAGTACAATGCAAACATGACCATAAGGGATACCTATTGTTTTGCTGCCCAGCAACAATTTTCCCTTCCTGGCAACTCTACCTTGATATTTCTCTGGGAAGGCACCTCCCTCCCCCAGTCTCTAGGCTTTAGCTAGAGCGGACTCACCCCTAACAACCAGGGCTGGGCAAATAAGGGGCTTAGCCAATCAGAGTATAGCAGTTGGTTTAGTGATGGGTATGGGACCCAATCAGATTGAAGGACTCACCCGAGCCTGGCTGACACTCCTGGGAGAGAGGCACATAGTATTCTTCCCTGGAGATCCCAGCAATAAGGATGACATGAGCCTGAACCTCTCAGGAGTCACCATATGGAACTTGAGAAAAAACCCTGTGCAGAGGAGGTCTTGTTTAAGAGGTGGAGAGAAACTAAGTACCAGAGACTTTTTTTTTTCCTTGAGAGTCAAGGTCACACTCTGTCACCCAGGATGGAGGGCCAGTAGTATCATCATAGCTCACTGAAGCCTCAAATTTCTGGGCTCAAGTGATCCTCCTGCCTCGTGGTTGGGAGTGGTGGCTCACACCTGTAATCCTAGCACTCTGGGAGGCCGAGGCAGGTGTATTGCCCTGAACTCACAGGTTTGAGATCCTCCTGCCTCAGCTTCCTGAGTAGCTTGGACTACAGCTAATTTTTTTATTTTGTAGAGACACGATGTGGCTATGTTGCCCAAGTGATCCTCCTGCCTTCACTTCTAAAAGTGCTAGGATTATAGAGATGAGCAACCATGCACAGCCAACACCTAACATCTTTTGATCTCTTGCATCGAGTTGTCCTACTTCCAGACTTTGCAGTTATATACCCTACTATACCAATCAATTCCCTTTTTGGTATATTCGTTATCTATTGTGACATAATAAATTACTGCAAAACTTACCAGTTTCAGGGTGGCACCTGTAGTTCAAGCAGCTAAACTGCCAGCCACGTACACCAGAGCTGGTGGGTTGGAATCCAGCCTGGGCCTGCCAAACACCAATGACAACTACAACCAAAAAATAGACAAGCGTTGTGGTGGGTGCCTGTAGTCCCAGCTACTTGGGAGGCTGAGGCAAGAAAATCGCTTAAGCCCAGGAGTTTGAGGTTTCTGTGAGCTATGACGCCACGGCACTCTGCCCAGGGTGATAGCTCTGTCTCAAGAAAAAAACTTACCAGCTTCAAAGAACATTTATTATCTCACAGTTCCTGTAGGTCAGGGATTTGAGAGTGGCCTTAGCTGAACAGTTCTGGCTCAGTGTCTCAGGTATGATTTTAGACTGCACATTAGCAGGGACTCTGAAGGCTTGATTACGAATTTCTTGTGATTTCACACTGGTCCATCCATGTGGCTGTTGGCAGGAGGCTTCAGTTCCTTATCATGTGGATTGAGTGCCCCATGACATGGCAGCTGACTTCCCCAGAAGAGGTCCAAGAGAAAGCCAGTGAAAGGGAAGCCTGTTCCTTTTACAACCCAGTCTCTGAAGTCACACATCGTCACTTCCACTTATTCTATTTGTTAGAAGTGAGTTACTAAGTCCAGCCTACACTCAAGGGTAGAGGAATCAGGCCTCATCACTAGAAGGGAGAAGTATCAGAGAATTTACAGATGCATTTTCAAACCACCACACCTAACTTGAGTTTGTTTCTCTGTTACCTGCAACCCATAGAATTCTGACAGATATTCAGGAGTTTATCACTATTATGTTATTGCTGTTAGAATATGGCTCTTGGCGAACAAGCAAACAAAAAACAAAAGCCAAGAAAGTGCTAACAAAGCATACCTTATAAATGCCAATTTGTTCCTGTCTTAACTAAGCCCAACCCTTGCCCCCATGGGGCCAAGTGTGGTGCCGGGTGTCTGTAGTTCCATCTACTTGGGAAACTGAGGCAGGATGATTGTTTGAGCCCAGGAGTTGGAGGTTGCAGTGAGCTATGATGAGGCCAATGCACACTTTAGCTGGGGCACCAGAGTGAGACCCTGCCCTCCCAAAAAAGAACAAAAACAATGGGCCTGGTGTCACAGTGTGTGCTGGTAAGCCCAGCTACTCTGGAGGTCAAGGAGGGAGAACTTGACCCCTCCTTGGGAGGTCTGAGTCCAACAGTTCCAGTCCAGCCTAGGCAACATAGCAAGACCTTGTCTCTAAAAAACAAAACAGACAAAAACAAAAACAAAAAACTGCAATGTCCTCCACTGCTTAAATCCCCAAATTTCTTTATTTTGTGGACAAGGTTCACCACAACCTGGTCCCCGTCTCCTCTCTACCAGTCTCCTCCATATACTGTGCTCTAGAATCTTCAAGCTGCTTGTGCTGTATTTTCATGTCACCATGACTTTGTCCATGCAGTACTATCTATCTTCTCCCTTTAAAGCTCTGCCCATGCCAGTCGCCATGGCTCATGCCTGTAATCCCAGCACTCTGGGAGGCTGAGGCAGGTGGATCGCCTGACAGGTTCGAGACCATCCTGAGCCAGAGCAAGATCCCATCTCTAAAAATAGTTGGGCCCTGTGGCAGGTGCCTGTAGTCCGAGCTACTTGGGAGGCTGAGGCAAGAGAATCATTTAAGCCCAGGAGTTTGAGGTTGCTGTGAGTTGTAACACCACGGTATTCTACCCAGGGTGACAAAGTGAGACTCTGTCTCAAAAAAAAAAAGAAAAAGAAAAGAAAGAAAGACAGAAAGAAAGAAAAGAAAAACAAAAAAGCTCTGGGCAGTGCCTGTGGCTCAGTGAGTAGGCGCCAGCCCCATATACCGAGGGTGGTGGGTTCAAACCTGGCTCCAGCCAAACTGCCACAAAAAAATAGCTGAATATTGTGGCAGGCACCTGTAGTCCCAGCTACTCGGGAGGCTGAGGCAAGAGAATCACCAAAGCCCAAGAGGTGGAGGTTGCTGCGAGCTATGATGCCACGGCACTCTACCCAAGGTGACAAACTGAGACTCTGTCTCAAAAAAAAAAAAAAAAGAAAAAGAAAGTCATTGGGCAATGCCTGTGGCCCAATGAGTAGGGCGCAAGCCCCATACACCAAGGGTGGTGGGTTCGAGCCCTGCCCTGGCCAAACTGCAACAAAAAAACAGCCGGGCGTTGAGGCAGGCTCCTATAGTCCCAGCTACTCGGGAGGCTGAAATAAGAGAATTGCCTAAGCCCAAAAGCTGGAAGTTGCTGTGAGCTGTGACACCACAGCCCTCCACCAGGGCCACAAAGCGAGACTCTATCTCTAAAAAATAAAAAAATAAAAAAATAAAGCTCTACCCATCCCTCAACCCAATTCAAATGTTATCTCTTTTGTGAAGATTTGTCTTCACTCAAAACTTCTTTATTGATGCCCACTGAGTGTCGAGTGCTTCATGTTTATTATACTCAGTTCATAAATCCATAACCTGAAATTTATGGGCTACTTATATTATTCCATTTTACAAATAAGAAAATTCGGCCTCGGCTCGGTGCCTGTGGCTCAGCAGGCTAAGGCGCCAGCCACGTACACCTGAGCTGGCGGGTTCGAATCCAGCCCGGCCCGCCAAACAACACTGATGGCTGCAACCAAAAAATGGCCGGGCGTTGTGGCGGGCGCCTGTAGTCCCAGCTGCTTGGGAGGCGGAGGCAGGAGACTCGCTTGAGCCCAGGAATTGGAGGTTGCTGTGAGCTGTGATGCCACCGCACTTTACCCAGGGTGACAGCTTGAGGTTTTGTCTCAAAAAAAAAAAAAGAAAATTCGGCCTCTTCCAGACAGGGTAAGGAACTAGTTTATGGTAAGTGGAAGAGCAAATATTGGTTCCCCCATGTTAGTATTAGTTATTCCTTCTGCTCCTAAACTGCTTTGTTCATATCCACTGAGTGGGGTTGTTGATGAATCTGGCTCCCATGACAAGACCATGAACTACTTCTTTTTTTTTTTTTTTTTGCAGTTTTTTTTCTTTTGGCCGGGACTGGGTTTGAACCTGCCACCCTCAGCATATGGGGCCGGTGCCCTACTCCTTGAGCCACAGGCACCGCCCATGACCATGACCTTCTTGAGGGCCTGACCCTTACCCCAAGCCTAACCCTTTCATCAACACCACTGTACGTGTAAGGCATAAGAATGTTGAATGTTACCTATTTTCTTTCTTTCTTTTTTTTTTTTTTTCTGAGACAGAGCTATGTCACCCTCATGGTGTCACAGCTCACAGCAACCTCAAACTCTTGGGCTTAAGCGATTCTCTTGCTTTAGCCTCCCAAGTAGCTGGGACTACAGGTGCCCACTACAACGCCCTGCTATTTTTTGTTGCAGTTGTCATTGTTGTTTAGCTGGCCTGGGCTGGGTTCAAACTCAGCAGCCTCAGCATATGTGGCTGGCACTGTAACCGCCGTGCTACAGCGCCGAGCCGAATGTAGCCTATTTTCTAGGTGAGGAGATCAAGGCTCAAAGGGATTGAATGAGCAAGGTCTGACTCCCAACCTCATATCCTTAGTCCCCACATGTGATGATGCAGTACACAATATGTAATGAGTATGCAAAGACATTTGTTGGAAGGCATGGCTAAAGAGTACGTGAGAACTGGGTGGTCCCTGGGCTGCCCACTGCCTCCACGTCCACCTGAGGTCTATGAAGCTGCTGTTTGCCTGTCTCCGGTTGGGGGCTGGTGCCTGCAGACAAGGTTGAGTGGAGGGCCTGGCTTCCATCTAAGTGGCTGACTATGGGCAGTTCTCACCACCTCTGAGGGCCTCATTGTTCTCATGTAAAGTGAAGGGATGGAAATGTGACAATTCCACCAAGCAATGCCAGGTGAGATATGAGACGACTCCAGACCCCTAAGGGGCCCAGAAACTGTTCAGGAGCTCTCCAAGTGGCATGCTCCTGCTTGGTGACTAAGATGAGCCTCTGCCCTGAACTGAGTGAGTCCCCCTTCCTGTGGCTGGTGCAGCCTCCCAAGGCTCTGCTCTGAATCTTGTGTCTCATAAAAGATGCTAAGATGAGCTGTCACTCCTCATGCCTTCCCTCACGTGTGTGCACGTTAAATTTTAGCTTCCTTGCTTTGGGCCCAAAGGATATGAGCTCCATCTAGGGTTTCTCACAGACCTCTGTGCCTTGGACAGCTGAAACCAACAACAAGCTTCATCAATTCATTTCCACCCCCAACCCTTATTAAATGCATTAGGCAACAGGAGCCCCAGCGTTGACCTTTGAAGCATCCATTGTTATGGCTATTGTTACAGACACAAGCAGTAGCCAGGATAATAATCCCTGGTCACATGGTCCTTTACCCAGAGGGCTCAGAGGGCTCTGGGAACACTACGTCATGGCACACCTGATACACCCTCCCATGTGCCTTTTTCTGAAGTCTCTCAAGTCCTTCTTGTAGGCTCCTGCCTCTGAAAAGCTCTCTAACTCCATCTGGCCAGCTTAGAGCACAGTCCCCAGGTCCTAGCTGGGACTCCTCTGAAGAGAGGTCCCATGGACGATGTTATTCAAGTCTCAAAGATCTTCTTATCTCCCACCATGATCTATAATCACAAGCATGCCCCTTCACTGACCTACTTCCCTGTATGCTCAGAAGCAAGAAGAAAAATTAACAGTGAATGTTAAGATGTTAAGTGTATACAAATGCTAAAAATGGGGAGAAAGGGATAAATATAATTTTGTCGTTGGTATGTGGCCTGCTGCAGTTGCTGGTCCTCCCCATTCCTGGTTGGCCAGGGGCACAATTTCTAGAAGTTATATGCAAATACAAGCTGTCCTCACAAAATTATTACCAATAGGCCTGGCGCAGTGGCTCGCACCTGTAATCCTAGCACTCTGTGGGAGGCCAAGGTAGGAGGATCCCTTGAGCTCAAGACTAGTCTGAGCCCATCTCTACTAAAAATAGAAAAAAATAGCTGGGCAGGCTCGGCGCCTGTGGCTCAACGGGCTAAGGCAGCAGCCACGTACACCTGAGCTGGCGGGTTTGAATCCAGCCTGGGCCCGCCAAACAACAATGATGGCTGCAACCAAAAAATGGCTGGGTGTTGTGGCGGGCGCCTGTAGTCCCAGTTACTTGGGAGGCGGAGGCAGGAGACTCGCTTGAGCCCAGGAGTTGGAGGTTGCTGTGAGCTGTGATGCCACAGCACTCTATCCAGGGTGACAGCTTGAGGCTCTGTCTCAAAAAAAAAAAAAATAGCTGGGCATTGTGGTGGGCACCTGTAGTCCTAGCTACTCAGGATTTGAAGCAACAAGATTGCTTAAACCTAGGAGTTTGAGGTTGCTGTGAGCTAGGCTGACACCATGGCACTCTAGCCTGGGCAACAGAGTGAGACTCTGTCACAAAACAAAACAATCAAATCATTACCAATAATGTACACATAAACTTGGTTGTTAGGTGTTGCTATTGGTTTCTTTCTTCTTTTCTTCCTTCCCTTCTTTCCACCACCTGCAATTCAGAATATATTTGCTGTCATACCAGAACTGCCCACTCTATGCCCAAGAGGCTAATCTTCCCCCAAACATCTGGAGATTATCTACCAAACACCTTTTCTTGAATTGTTTTGGAAATAAACCTGCAGGCAAGAGGAGTTTAACCGGAGACAGAAAACCGTGAGACAGAAAATGTAAAAGAGATATTCTGTAAATCTCACAAAAATGTGAGATTTAAAGTCTTTAGGCCAAACCCGGTGATTCGTGCCTATAAGCCTAGCACTCTGGGAGGTCGAGGTGTGTGGATTGTCTGAGCTCAGGAGTTTGAGATCAGCCTGAGCAAGAGCGAGACCCCCGTCTCTACTAAAAATAGAGAGAAAAAAACCCAAACCAAAATAAAAAACTAGCCAGGCGTTGTGGCACATGTCTATAGTCCCAGGTACTTGGGATGCTGAGCCATAGGATCACTTGTGACCAAGAGTTTGAGGTTGCTATGAGTTATGACACCACAGCACTCCACCTAGGATAATGCAGTGAGACCTCTGTCTCAAAAAATAAAAAATAAAAACAAACAAATAAATAAACATGCCTCCAGGCCTTGCTCCACCAACACCCTGACATTACTTTGAACAAGTTACAGAACTGTTTTCAAGGCTGGCCACATATGTGGTATCTCTGACTGGAAACATTTTCTCCTCTGCAAAGGGGGGTATAGCAGTATCTGTGAGGCAAGCAGTTTTAGTCAGTGTTCTCCAGAGATATAGAACCAGTGGCATGTGGGTATGTGTGTATGATTTACAGGGAAGTGGTTCAAGTGATTGTGGAGGCAGGGAAATCTAAGGCTCTGCAGGGTGAGTGGGCAAGCTGAAACCCAAGAAATCCGACAGTTTAGTTCCAGTGTGAGTTCCAAGGCCTGAGACCCAATAGTGTAGTTCCAGTCTGAAGGTTGGCAGGGAAAAGTCCCACGAAGCTGATGTTTCCAAGTCCAGAGACAGAAAAAAGTTGATGCCCCAGTGCTGAGGTTATAAGGTGGAAAGTATCCTCTTAGACTCAAGAGAAAGTCAGCCTTTTTGTTCTATGCAAGTCTTCCCTGATTGGATGAGGCCCACCCAAACTGAAGAGGGCAATCTGCTCTATCAGTCTACTTATTTAAATGTCAGCCTCACCTGAAACACCCTCACAGAAATATCCAGAATAACATCTGACTAAATATCTGGGCACCCTGTGGCCCAGTCAAGTTGACCCATGAAATTAACTATCACCCAAGGTTATTTTGAGGAGGGACCAAATAACATGTCTGTGAAAGCACTTGGTGTCAATCAACAACTGTGACTTGTTCTTGGCCTGGAAATTCCCTCTTGCCTTCTCAAAGGTGAAATATGTCCTTGAGTGGGCAGCTCTGGAAGGGAAAAGTAAGGAGCATAGCAACCAGACAAGCACATCTGTGAGTAGAGCCAGGATCCAAGCAGCTGGAGGAACTCAGAAGCTGAGATATAGAGAAAGAACCAAGCAAGGCCTGGCCCAAGGGTGAACTGTCCACTAAGGAGCCACAGTGGAGCTGATCCAGCCCATCCCTGTTGTGGTCTCTCTTCTTTATTTTGTTGAGGTACCAGCCCCCATATAACCTGTGGGTATCCCCAGTACTTGTCAGTGATGAGAAAATGAAAGAAATAAATACAAGAGACAAAGTAGGATTTAAAAAGAATGTGCCCAGGGAACCATTGGCCACCTAAATGTGATGATCAGAGAAGGCTCTTTGTCCCAGATTAACTCAGTATTTATTACATATATTACCTTCAAATTAGCAAATGAATAGCCACAAAAACAGCACTATGCATCATCATTCTCCTGGTACTTACAATTTCAACTAAGCTACATTTTTTTTTTTTGAGACAGAGCCTCAAGCTGTCACCCTGGGTAGAGTGCCATGGCATCACAGTTCACAGCAACCTCCAACTCCAACTCCTGGGCTCAAGTGATTCTCCTGCCTCTGCCTCCCAAGTAGCTGGGACTACAGGCACCTGCCACAATGCCCAGCTATTTTTTGGTTGCAGTTGTCATTGTTGTTTGGCGGCCTGGGCTGGATTCGAACCCACCAGCTCAAGTGTATGTGGCTGGCGCTTTAACTGCTTGAGCCACAGGCACCGAGCCTAAGCTACTTTTTAACTAACTTGTGTAACTACTTTACTCCACTGTAAGCTATTTATAAACTAAGGAACTGGGATGCAGTTCATAGATCAAGGAACAAGACTTAGAAGCAGGATTCGAGAGCCAACAGCAGGTTTGTCCAACAGGTTTGACCACGCACCCATTTTCTAACAGAGGTAATTAAGTTTCTATGTCCCTAGGTGCAGACAGGCTGAAGCCATACTCTTATCGGGAGCAGGGAAGAAAGAAGTTGTTCTTCTTATTTCAGCCCCAAGTGGTTGTTCCTCTTTTACAGAGAGCCTTTTGCACTTAATTGTTCCCAACACATCTAGCAATGGCTCATTGTCCCCATAGACTTTTGTACAGGCTGTCTATAGGGGAAAGGTCAGGCCTTAACAAGACATTTCTCGACCTTTTCTCCAAGGCCTGTGTGGCTGTTGTTCAGCAGACTTTTGGGGTTCCCAATATGCATCCTAGTCTCCCAGAATACATACTCTCTTCACTATCCATGTCTTCTATCTTTACTGTATCCCATGTCTTTTCTTTTCTTTCTTTTTTTTTTTTTTTGAGGCAGAGTCTCACTTTGTCACCCTCAGCAGAGTGCTATGGCATCATAGCTCACAGCAACCTCATACTCTTGGGCTGAAGCGATTCTCTTACCTCAGCCACCTGAGTAGCTGGGATTACAGGCACCCGCCACAACGCCAAGCTATTTTATTAGAGATGAGGTCTGGCTCTGGCTCAGGCTGGTCTCAAACCTGTGAGCTCAGGCAATCCACCTGCCTCAGCCTCCCAGGGGGCTAGGATTATAGGTATGAGCCACCCGGCCCAGCCCTGTATCCCATTCCTCACAAGCTACATCCCCTAATTAATATTTTTGTTAACAAAAACATTTTGTAAAAAATCCAATTTATGTAGGTACTTCAAAGGGTGCCCTCTTCTGCTTCTACTTCCTCAACCTTGTCCTCCCACATTTCCACCCGCATTGTTTTTGTTTTCTTTGAGACAAAGTCTCACTCTGGGCTGGGCGAGGTGGCTTTCACCTGTAATTCTAGCACTCTGGGAGGCTGAGGTGGGTGGATAGCTTGAACTCACAGGTTCAAGATGAGCCTGGGCAAAAAGTGAGACCCCATCTCTATTAAAAATAGAAAAACTGAGGCAAGAGGATTGGTTGAGCCCCAGAGTTGGAGGTTGCTGTGAGCTATGATGCCATAGCACTCTGCCCAACAAAAGCTTAAGACTCTGTCTCGGCTAGGCGCCTGTGGCTCAATGGGCTAAGGCGCCAGCCACGTACACCTAAGCTGGTGGGTTTGAATCCAGCCCGGGCCCGCCAAACAACAATGATGGCTGCAACCAAAAAATGGCCGGGCGTTGTGGCGGGCGCCTGTAGTCCCAACTACTTGGGAGGCAGTGGCAGGAGACTCGCTTGAGCCCAGGAATTGGAGGTTGCTGTGAGATGTGATTCCACAGCACTCTATCCAGGGTGACAGCTTGAGGCTCTGTCTCATAAAAAAAAAAAAGACTCTGTCTCAAAAACAAAAAATCTCACTCTGTTACTCAGGCTAGAGTACCATGGCTTCAGACTAACTCACAAAAACCTCAAACTCCTGGGCTCAAGCGATCCTCCTGCCTCAGCCTCCCGAGTACCTGGGATGATAAGCACATGAAAACAATGCCTAGCTATTTTTTCTTTTTCTTTTTTCTTTTAGACCAAGTCATACTTTGTTACCCTCGGTAGAGTGCTGTGGCATCATCACAGCTTACAGTAACCTCAAACTCCTGGGTTTAAGCAATCCTCTTGCCTCAGCCCCCAAGTATCTGGGACTACAGGCATGTGCCACCATGCCCTGCTAGTTTTTTCTATTTCTTAAGTAGAGATAGGGTCTCATTCTCTCTCTCTGTCTCTCTCTCTTTTTTTTTTAAGGGACAGAATCTCACTTTGTCGCCCTTGGTAGAGTGTGCCGTGGCGTCACAGCTCACAGCAACCTCCAGCTCTTGGGCTTAGGTGATTCTCCTGCCTCAGGCTTCCAAGAAGCTGGGACTACAGGCACCCACCACAATGCCCGGCTATTTTTTTGTTGCAAGTTGTCTGGGGCCGGGTTTGAACCCACCGTCCTTGGTATATGGGGCCGGCACCCTACCCACTGAGCCACAGGCGCCGACCTGGGGTCTCATTCTTACTCAGCTTGGTCTTAAACTCCTGAGCTCAAGCAATCCACCTGCCTCAGCCTCCCAGAGTGCTAGGATTATAAGCGTGGGCCACTGTACCCAACTAGTTTTTTTTTTTTTCTCTGTTTTTAATAGAGACAGGGTCTCATTCTTGCACAAGCTGGTCTCACAAACTCCTGAACTCAGGTAATCCACACACCTTTGCCTCCTAGAGTGCTAGGATTACAGGCACCAGGCCCCTCCTCCTAGAAGTCTCATGCAGGAAAGGGCCTGGGCCAGAAGGTCATCCCTCTCCTCGTGTTCCCAGGTAAAGGTCACAGGTGCTGGGACATGTACACGTGTACACGTGTGCACACACACACACACACACTCTCCCTAAGCTGCTGGATTAAATTAGGTGATGATTCAAAATCTTATCGGAAGCCGGACAGAAGACAGGTAGTACAACTCCACAAGCCTCCTTCGGCTCTCAGGACTCTGGGGGAGGTGGGGACAGGGCACTTGCCTGCATCCCCGGCAGGTAGGATCTCACTGGAGATGTGAACGCTATCATAGTAGTGTTTACGACATGGTTCCAGAAGAATTGACTCTCACCAATCTGCCTATAAGTCAAAAGAATGTTCATAGGGCGGCGCCTATGGTTCAAAGGAGTAGGGCGCCGTCCCATATGGCGGAGGTGGCAGGTTCAAACCCAGCCCTGGCCAAAAACTGCAAAAAAAAAAAGAAGAATGTTCATAAACAGGAGCCTGTCCTGTTTCTGGATCCAACTCCAAATCCCAAGGGCCACTTCTTCATGTAGACACTGAGCTGCTGAGTCTCTGTCCGGGAGCCCCTGGACAGTATCTCGCTCAGCTTTGCAGGGAGCACATCACCTGGAGGCCCTCTCAAGAGAGCCGCATCTTTAGAACTGGGCAGATTGCTGCGCCACACCTGGGGCTAGGAGGGTGGTATGTCAGGAGGAAAGAGAGCATTTCCACTGCCACTTGGTAGCAGTTACTGAGCTGAAGGGTCAGGTGACCTGCAGCTCAAAGCTCAGCTCTGGTGCTGACTTCCTGTGACAACTCAGACTGGTTACTCTGCCTCTCTGAGTCTAAATTCTCTCTTCAGGTGTGGTGACTCATGCCTGTAATCCTAGCACTCTGGGAGGCCAAGGTATGTGGATTGCCTGAGCTCAGGAGTTTGAGACTAGTCTGAGTAAGAGCCAGACCTCCTCTCTAAAAATAGCTGGGCAGGCTCGGCGCCTGTGGTTCAACGGGCTAAGGCGCCAGCCACATACAACTGAGCTGGCGGGTTCGAATCCAGCCCAGGCCCGCCAAAAACAATGACAGCTGCAACCAAAAAATGGCCGGGCGTTGTGGTGGGCGCCTATAGTCCCAGCTACTTGGGAGGCGGAGGCAGGAGACTCGCTTGAGCCCAGGAATTGGAGGTTGCTGTGAGCTGTGATGACAAGGCACTCTCTCCAGGGTGACAACTTGAGGCTCTGT
>CAUYRH010121454.1:0-12533 GCA_963574655.1 Perodicticus potto | reverse complement strand
TGCATTTGTACAAAGTTCTACATTGAAGATCGTAGACTCAGCATTATCTTATTTTTAACACTTGGGCCCAGCATATGCCCTTCTGACTGTCAGCAGCTTCAGCACCCCAGCCTTGCAAAGGGGTCCCCAGAACTGGAGAATAGAAGGTGATGTTGTAAGATTTCAGGTGTGGTAACAATTGCTCTGGGTCCATTGTAGGTATTTAAACTAAGCAGAGAAAATGTGTGGGAAGAGTCCAAATGCATTTTCTTCCTTCTGTGTGTTCCTGAGTCCAGGCCAAGCCCTCATCCCCCTAAGAGACCATTGGGTAGTAGCGTCTCCTGTCTGCCCAGCCTCAGTGATGTCCCTCCAAGCAGCAGGAGACTCCTCCAATGCGATTTAAGAATCATCCAGAGCTTTGCCTGATCAAATGACTCTCAGGGACACAGGGCTTTGTCTCTGTGTAACCTAAATGTCACCTAATTTTTTATAACCTTACCCACTGTCATTTTTATAAAAGATTTTAGCTAAATCAACCATTACCTGTAATAACTTCACCAGATGAAGTTAACATTCATTTAGTAACAAGTTCAATTGCCAAATTTCATTGCATCATGAGTTTTTAAAATACATGTTTTAAAATAGTTTCCTTGTTGTTTTCCCCTCCTCCTATCTTTTGAAAACTTCACTTTCATGTAAATGAAAAGCCTGAGAGGAACCACTGTAGTGAAAGTGACTTTGCTGTGTGTAAGATCCTGAAGCAATTCCAGGTTGGCTTTGAGATCAACGTGCCAGCCCTCTGTCCTTCCCTGGATTGAACAACACGGGGGCCAAATGCATCACTTTACACCAGAGAACCTCCATCAATGAGAAACTGTGTCAAAACATGGCAAGTGATGTAACTGTTCACAATAGTGTTTGTTGCTATAGCTGTATAAGGCGAGGACACCAACTGTCTCAACCAGGGCTGTCTATGGAAACCTACATAATGAAAGCCTTTTAATTTAGAAATAATTGCATCTCTGTCACCATTCAATAAATATGTGTTGAACACTTGTGATATGCAGACATTCATGGTAGAAAAAGGACCTCCCTCTCATTTCTCTATTTTCCCCGAGGGTAATTTACCCAGGGCCACACTGTGACAGGGCCCAGCCCATTTCTAAGCCCAGCATCGTTCAGCTCAGCCCCACATAGCTAAGGGAGCCCAGGACTCCCTCCATCCTGATGTCCAGTGTCTGAGATTGAGCCCAGCGTTTCCACCTCCCCATCCTTGGCCTGTCTGTTGTATGATCATTTCTGCCTTTAGCGGGGTGGGGGAGTGAAGGGGCGGTTAGCACACTGCTGGGGGAGGGATGTATCGTCTCACCTCTATGTCCAGTTCAGAGAATTCTTCATGTTTTCTTTTGCTCTTGTAATTTCTGTCTTACCCCCCCCACACACACACTCACACACTCTCTCATACTACTCACTAGGATACAGGGTCATTATGAGTGGTCCTTAACCAACCCCACTGTGAACATCACTCCTCTAACTTCCCTCCCAGTCCCCTCCCTTCTTTGTCCCCTTCCCTAATTCACATTTATTCAGCCTGCTGCAGCAGCTCAGAATTCCACTTCAATCACAACATGTTCTCAGGGGGTTAGGACCATTTCCAACAGGGCCCCACCATCTTTCTTTCCTTCCTAACCTTTCCAGCAAATCTCTGCTTCAGGCTCACTGATTAATCTGAGGCCCTTCAAATATGCCAGGTAATTTTTGTTCAATCTGTTCTCTATTTTGGTCCCTTTCTCTTGGTACTACTTTAAAATTTAATCTTACAGTGTGCAAGCCTGTCCATCTCACAGAGCTCGGTTTTCTCAAGTCCTTTTAATCGCCCTCTTCTGAACCCCACATATTATTTGCTCCCTTACCTTGGCCTTTAAATCACACACGTGTGTCTCCTCTGCTTCCCAATAACTAAGGATGAGCTTTTCTGAAACACTGGTGGTCTCAGATTGCTGTGACCTGGTCCAGGGCTTGGGTGAATTGCCCTCTGTCTTTGTCAGCACCACCTTATGCTGTGCTTCTTTAGCTTAGCACACACTGATTTGGTTTCCATTATGAGAAGGGGACTCTGCCAGGCAGGGGAGTTACTCCCAGAGCACTCGCAGTACAGTAATGGTGACACATACATAAAAAGGAATACATTCTCCAGTGAGGAAGCGAGGGGGTGGAGTGTGCACTGGGCACTCAGGTGACAGGTTTGGGTCATCTAGGTTTAAGTCGCTGCTCTAGCACATTCTGTTTCTGCCTCACATAATCTCTTTGCCCAGTTACTTCACCTGGTGAAGCACCGTGGGCTGCAACAAGTGTGACGGTTGGTCCAGGGTGTCACTGTCATTCAGCCCCGGTACAGGGAGCTGCAGGGGACTGCCTGGGACTCAGGAGGGCAGGCGGAAGGGCGTGTATCTTACAGGGGGGTGGGGAGCAGTAGGGCAATAAAGTAAGATGT
The DNA here is from genome assembly GCA_963574655.1 of Perodicticus potto. Classification (NCBI taxonomy): domain Eukaryota; kingdom Metazoa; phylum Chordata; class Mammalia; order Primates; family Lorisidae; genus Perodicticus; species Perodicticus potto. The sequence goes on along the minus strand of CAUYRH010121454.1, from coordinate 10,060 downwards.
AAAAACTAAGAAAATGCTCCCATCACTCTTTTTTTTTTTAAGTAAAAGGACAGAGTTCGTTGAAAGAGAGTGATTTGCTCTTTTGTCTCTTCTTGAACCCAACTATTGTTCAGCATAAGGTTGTTTAATTTCCATGCCTTTGTGTGGGGTTGAATGTTTTTGTTGGAATTGAGTTCCACCTTATTGCCTTGTGATCTGAGAAGATGCAGGGTAAAATTTCAATTCTTTTGATTTTGTTGAGGTTTGATTTATAGATAAGAGAAACAGGGGAAATGAAGCCTCCACAGAGGAGGGAAGAACCCCAGGGGAGCCCTGAGAAGGCTCTTCTCTGTTGCTACTCTGAGTACTTACCCTCCCGAAAAATAATCCACTCCATGGAGAAGAGTGATACAAAATTTAAGAAAGGGGAAATAATAAGCTACATTTATTAATAGTTTCAGAGTATACAATATATTTATTTAGGTAACAGTATCACAGTCTGGTGATGTTTTAAGAGAGACTTTTCCATATTCCTGTACAACTCCTCCTTAGAAATGTGAAGGAATAAACTGGTATCCCCCAGCCTAGGAAACTCACCTCCAGTTCAAAAACTCACTCACCACTCAGCCACTAATGACAGCAAAACCATTATGCGGCAGCACAGTGGAAATCAAAGGGAAGACCATCCTTCTGTGGCCAGGGGGACTGTAGAAAGGGGAAGAGAGAAGACAACATTGCTTCCCCCACCCTTGGCAAAGACCAGGTTTAAACCTCTCCTGCCAGCAGGCCAGTGAAATGTGAACCTAACGTCCTCCACTAAAACCTGGACCCCTGCCAAAGACAGAAGCAGTGAGAAGCAGCCCTCAGAGAGACTGAGAAATTTCTGAATGACTTAGTAAGTCATTGATAAGATGAAGATTTAAGCTGGCTGGCCTCAAATATTTCCTCCCCTCCCAAAGGGTAAGGGGTCCAGAAGATGAGCGTTGGGCTGTGACTGGGAGTTAACAGGTAGGAAGTGTCATCTGTGCCCTCCTGCCAAACTTGTGACATTTCAAGCAGGGGCAAGGATGTAATTGATCTACTGAGGATGTGTGATTTGTGCCCCCGAATGCTGAGCTGAATTTATCATTATTTCATATCTTCTATTGATAACCAGATGGCCTCTGTAAAGTAGAAGTAACCTCCTTTGTCATCTTGTTCTGGTTTGCTTCTTGTGCGATAATTTGCTTGATGGTTTTGTTTCTGACACAGGCTACTTGAAAGCAGAGAGTAAACACCAGTCAAGGAGACAGAGTCTGGGAAGGAACAAAAGTATCCATTCAGAAAGAGGACGGAGAAGGGAGAAGTGGAGACAGCTCTGGCTGTCATCATTTCTTTACCAATTAATCATAGCACAGTGCCCTGCAGGACTGTCACAGCCACTGTTCTCGGTGAGTGCTGGAAAGGATCTGAGGGACGAGAGCTGGATACGGAACTAGGGATGGTATTCTGGTACAACCAGCTCGGCCTGAGCCTTCTGTTTGCCTTCGATGTGCCCAGCCCTGCTGCTGCTGCACTCGTGGGTCAGCCAGTGCTGTGGGCTCATCTCTCAAGGATTCCCTGCCGAGGACAGTGCGGGTGAAAATGAGATTCTTCCATGAAACAGGTCTGGTTGTGGGTTCTCAAAATTTTGAGGCAAAAGCGTGTCTTCCTGGGTACAAGGTTGTCAGTTAATTGCTGCTGACCACAGGGTCAATGTGATGCTCCCTGGGATCCAGGGAGCATAGGAAGGAATGGCGGCTGGCCGGACAACTGGAGACCCTGCCCACTGCCCTAATCGGCCTCACCCATTTTTACCTTAAACTGGTGTGAAATTTCCAGGGTTAGAACCAGTGTCATTTCTATTCCCATCACAGAAAGAAAAAAAAAAATCCCCCCAGTGAAAAACATAGAGATTAGGTTTCTCAGGTGAGCGAAGATGGGGGAAGCCAACAGGGGCTGGTGAGGAAGCCTGACATGGGGGCAGAAGCAGGTGCAGGACGCAGCGCCCGCAGCTCGGGTCACAGAGCAGAGGCTGGTGTGGAGAGCCCAGGAACCGGGGCTGCCCTGGGCTGGAATACCGCAAGGCTGTGTGCCAGGAAGACATCCCCACTGCTAGAGGTGACCGCTGCAGCAGAGGGAGAGGGTGAACCCCTGCTCCCCCTTCCCCGGCGGTGCAGGCGACATACTGGCAAGGCTGGAAGCCGGGGGAGGGGCACTCGGCGTGGGGGTCTGACAGCGGATCCCAGGAATCAGCCCAGACGCCACCACGTGCACGGAGCGTTAGGTTAGCCTGGAGCAGGGTGACAGGTGCCACCTGGACCACACAGCGGAGTCAGACTGGAGAAAACGAGGGTCCCAAGAGAGAGCTGGGGCGTTTCTGGCAAATCACATTAAAAGGTGATAAATCCAAGAAGAAGGTCCAGTTTCAGCGCTGCAGGAATTCACTAGATGGTCATGAAAATAGCGTGAGAAGCGGAGGCTGCGTGTGTCTTCAAGAACAGGTGTGTGGGTGTGAGGACGGGGCGCCCCTTCCCCGGGCCGTGCAAGTGGAGGTGAACAGGCAGCGCTTCTTCTGGGAACTCTGGATTCTCACTTGGGGGGCCCGGAGTGTGAGGGGGAGAGGAGGAAGGTGGCCGGCTCTGAGTCCCAGGCTGGGATGTTGACAATTCCTCTGGGAAGAAGTGAGGAGGAATTGAAGGCTGCTTTAGTGAAGTATCCTCAATCCACTTGCTGGGACAGTGGCTGACAGCAAGCTCCCCCGGGAAGCCTTCTTTTCATCACATCTCAGGGCCAACAGGACATGCTGAGGTCATTCCCAGAGGAAGCCTGGGGGTGGACCTTGAAGGTGTCCTGGGATGAGAGGAGCCTGGGGTATGTTGATGGGGTTGCTCAGCTGAAGAAGGGGAGCTGAGTCTGGTCGTCTTCTGTAAAATTCCTTCTTCCTTAGAATTGTGCAGTTTTTTGAAAACTTCCTATTCTGTTAAATGGGGCCAACTGTATTTTCCTCCCTGGGGGATGTGGAGGGATTAGGTGAGTGTGCAGCACCCACTGAGCGGTTCTGGACTCAGCAGGCACCAGACACCTGACCATTCCTCTCTGGGTGGGTAGGTTTAAGGAGCTGCGACTCCACTGCCCTGGGATATGGTGGAAAGGGGGTGGACCGGGCCACACCTGCTGCTGGTGCCTGGTATAAATCCAGCCACCAGCTCACTGGCTGCGTGCTCCATACCAGGCATGGTGTCCTGGGAAGGTACTTGTGGCCAGTGTCCCCCTCATGGAGTGCAAACTGGCCTCTTACTGGGTGTAGGGATGAGGCTGTCCCTTGGGAGAGGCCCAGAGTAGGTTGCATACGGGAAATGCTTGGACCTCAGTTTGCTTCTCCTTAGAGGGTCATGGATTCACAGAAAAACCATGGCTGGCTGCCGGGGGTGGGCAGTGCAGTGAGTGCCTGCAGGCCATTAGGATTCCCTTGACATGTGGATCTGCCACCATCCCTAACATGAACCAGTGGGTTGTACTCCCTGGGCTGGGCAGAGCAGACACTCAGGGGAGGACAAGCAAGTCTGGGGAAAGTTGGCCTCCTTCCTCCACGGTGGTCGTGGTTTCATTACTCAAGACATGTAGGTGCTGCACAGATACATGCCCGGTGACTCCGAAATCTTACAGGGAACTCGTCCTCTATTAAGTGCTCCAAATCTGCAATTTAAACAGATCAGCTCATTTTAATACCATGTTCTGTGCAAGAACAAAGTGAGCTTCGTCAGCCCATAGGATAAATGAACATCTCTATCTGCCTTTCAGGAGATTTTCATTATTTTAGAACAATAGTTCAGTAAAGAGGTATGTTACTTTTACCTGCACTTTTCAGGCAGTGAGGAGTTTTGAATGTACTCTGCTAACCTTAATATGGATCTGCAATGTGGCAGGAACTAAAATTGCTTTTTCCCATATATTTTCAGTGCTAAGTGATTATTGTCTAAACATTTAAAGACAAAATAAATAGGGATTTTAGAAAATAGTAATCCTTTTTTCTTCTGTTGTGCCAAGTCTGTTTTCTCAGTGATAAACGGTGGATATGACTCTTTTCTTCAGTGATAGTTGTAAGAAATTAAAAGTGTTACTATTCTATCAGGCTGGGTACGGATCTGCTCTTCCTTCCCTCCTTCTTCCTTCTTCCCTTCTCTTGTATCCCTTCTTTCCTCCCTCTCTCTTAGGTAAGATGGTAAATAGACAAATAGTCTAGAGTTGGCATTCTTCAAAGTGCCCTGCATGAACAAAAACTCCCCAGGAAGATGAATTTCCTCGGTGAGTTTTGTGGATGCATTCTCTAAAATTAAATGATCAGTTTTAGACTTTTGTTCCGGCCAATCCTGGTACGTACTTAAATAAATACAAATCTTCAGAGGCAGCAAAGTCTCTGTCACGCAGCTCGATGACCGGGAGCAACAGACACCCTTAGACACAGAAAGAGGTGACCCACGAGTGACGTAACTCAACATAAAGCCAAGTTGGGGAAATGTAAGGAACTTCAGATTCTTTTCAAGGTTAAAGTTGCAGGGTTTTTATATGTACCTGATGATGAATGAATGTATAGAAAAAGAAAAGAAATACATTGTCTTCCACATTTTCTAATTCTTCTTGGCTGAATTTGGCTCTGTTAGAAAGTGGATTCACGTGATACCTATGGACTATGACATACATTCTACCCATGGTGTCTTTGTCTGCTCCCTTTGTGACATATGTACAGCTAATAATGTCTTATTTCGGTCACACTGGCCGAACTGAAACAGGTTCTAAATGCACACAGGGGAAAAGTCACAATATAATAGAAATCCCACCACTGGTTCCCAAACAAACTTGGTCCAGGTAATACCTATCTATAATTTCTTTAGAAAGCAATTGCATAAAATAACATATACATAATTGTATTGTTGATACTGTAAACTACAGAAATGTGATATATTTGACGATAATAGTACAAAGAAGGTAAGTAAAGAAAATGTGTTGGGGTAAGAAAATGGCACCATTTGTTAAGTTGAATCCACAAGAACAAGTAAAAGAATCAAGAAAGGTAATTGATGTGATATGTATCTTGACTATGTACTTGCTCTCCTTTCTTATCTCAGATTCTTTAAAATAAACGAATTATATAATGTAATAATTATAAAAATACATTATGGATTTGGCAACATTAAATAGGTGAGCATTTTAATGTTCCACATTAAGTAAGGGCTAGAAATACTAGGCAGAAGCTCAACAAAGAGCCAGAAGACGCGCTCATGAAGTAAACAGCCAGACTTCACAGACATCCATAGGACGTTTACCCAACAGCAAGATAAGGCACATCCTTTACGAGCACACAGGGAAGCATTCTCCAGAGTAGATGTTAGATCATAAAACTAACTGCCATAATGGAATAAAACTGGATGTGATAGAAAGAAAATTAGAAAACTCGTGAATATGTGAAAAATATTTGTTATCTCAGATTGTTTGAGTTTGTTAGGAAAAGTGTGAGTTGGATTTGAGTCCTTCACCTAGGAATTGTGCCATGTGCCCCTACACTGCACCCCTTAGCCCTCTCCCCTCTTCCCTCCTCTCTGTTTCTTGAGTTTCATTGTGTTTTCCCTTTCATGTAGGCCTGTATTTGTTCATATATTAATAAACTGTGGTGCATGTATACCACAGCATACTATTCAGCCATAAAAGATGGAAACTTTAAATCTTTTATATTAACCTGGATGGAGTTAAAGAACATTCTCCTTAGTAAAGTATCTCAAGAATGGAAAAGCAAGCATCCAATGTACTCAACACTAATATGAAACAAATAAACAACTACCTGCTCACACCAGAGAGAAACATGTTCTTAATTAGCAGGCATGCAACGAATTTAATTACTTGTTTTGGGTTTCCTACAAAAGTTTCTTACAAGATATGGCCAAGTCACCCTTATAGTGGTTAATAAAAAATTAAAGGACTGATCTCTGGACTGGGAATCAGAGCAACAGTCAGATGCACCATGCAATGAATTCTGAGCATCTCGGGACACAGGAATTTCAAGAAAAAGCAGCTGGATTCTCAGAAGTGCATTCACTGCATTCTACGTACAGTTTTCTCCATCAAGAGGTGACCACTAGGTTAACTTAGCGCCTGGGTTCCTCACGCTGCACAGAGCTTCCAGGGGGGATGTCCCCAGTGCCTCATGGCACAGTAAGGTGCACCTGGCAGTGACTTTGCAGGACATACTGGTGCAGTCAACATCAAGTTTTCAGAGGTTTTGTGAATTGGTTGGCATCGTTAATGGTTTGAAAACAGACACAGTGTGAGTGTACAATATGCACCACATTTCAGGTGCCTTATGCAGGGGCCTGGCGCAGTGGCTCACGCCTGTAATCCTAGCACTGTGGGAGGCTGAGGCAGGTGGATCACCTTAGCTCACAGGTTCAAGACCAGCCTGAGCCAGAGCAAGACCCCTTCTCTAAAAATTAGCTGGGCATTTTGGCAGGCACCTGTAATCTCAGCTACTTGGGAGGCTAAGGCAAGAGAATGGTTTGAGCCCAAGAGTCTGAGGTTGATGTGAGCTATGACACCACGGCACTTAACTGAAGGCGACCAAGTAAGACTCCGTCTCAAAAAAAATAAAAATAAATATAAGTCATATTATGCATCTCATTTTCTCTGTGTAGGTGCTTTCGTAAAAGGTTAAACTCTCCTGTAGTTCTCCCAAATCAAGCAACTTCTCCCTAAATCTGCAAATCCATAAAGTTAATGTTCTACTTCTTCTCCAATTATAAATGTTACTTTAAAAAACATTTTTCTAAAGGTTCAAAGGCCTTGTGTCCATTTTCTGGGCTCTTCTGTTGCTTTGCAAATTTAAGTGACTTTGTGTTACACTTTAATACACAGGAGTGGGGGTGAACCATCTATCGCGCTTACCTTGAGTTCACTTTCGTGTTGGTCTGCCTCCCTCAGCATCTCTGGGACCCCCTCTGGGCCTGGGAGGTAAGAAGCCTTTCCCCTGGAGGTTTCAGTGACTCAGCACCATGTTTTTCTCCCCTGCTCAGGAACCAAGCTCTTCCTGTGGCTTCTGCGCACACCTTCCACCCTCCTCTTACCTTCTTCCTTCACTCTCACCAGCCCCACCCTCTCCTTGCCTCTCTAAGTTGTACCTGCCTCTCTTCCTCGCACCTGTCTCCCTACCTCACACCTGCAGCCCCTCTGCATACCTGCTGCTCCCCTCGGACTCCTGTCCTGCTCCGTCTCTCTTTCCCCTCCACTGCTTGGAATCCTTCCTGTCTACTTATCCCACTACCCAGCAATGTCCCTGACTTTTGAGGGCACATACCCATCATTTGGCTCTAATTTGGGCCCACTTTCACCAGTCAGGTGTGTATTTGCTGTGAGTCCCCTGGAGCTGCTCCTTGCCCTGTGCTTAGAGGTTAGAGCCAGCTCACCTGGCTCTTCACAGGTGAGCTGTGGGTGACACTGCCCCTGAGTACACAAGCTGCCTGTGTGGTTTCTTAACCTTTCTCCAGCTGTCATCCTCTCCGCAGTGCCAGGCTCTGCCGCTCCTTATTTTCTGTCCATAAAGCATGGACAAAATCCCTGCCATGCCCACCCCATTGCCCAAGTTATATTTTCCACACTTTCTACCCAAACCCCACCGTGGTCCTGGAACTGGCCCCTCTCTCCCGATCTAAAGGTCTAAATATTTTCTCCAGTTGCTGTTTTTGCATTGCAGGAGTGAGGGTTTGGGGCCTCAATTTGAAATCACCATTAAGTCTTAGTGCCTAATTACCTTAGAACACCCTTATTGTATTTTATTTTTCTCACTCAAATATTGACTTTTTGCAGAAGCAAATCTCATTGCAGATATCTTGTTCTAGGAATAAGACTTACAGTAACGACATTCTTAGGGGTTAATTAATCAAGCAGGTAATCTGGTCTTCCCTGCATACATCTTCTCAGAGACTGCCTCTTATTTTGTGTACAAACTCCTCGGGCCACACCTGTCTGGAAGGACTTCCCTGCTGCTCTGCTCCCCCACCTGTCTGACACCCTCCAGGCAAGGGAGCCTGGCGCCCAGAGGGCAGGGCCTGCTGCCCCTGCTGCCTCCTCCCACTCCTTTCTGCCAGCCTGCGTGTCTCCTCTCCCTGGCATCCTCACCACCACACTCAGCATCCAGACCTCTCTGTTTAAAGAAGGGGAAGGCTCTGCCATGGTCATCCACTGTGCATGCCGGGAAGATCCTACTCTGCAGCCCCCGAGGTAGTCACCCCCCTACTCAGTGGGGACTCCAAAGGACTGACACCCTGGAGAATGCTCTGGAGAAAAGGCACTGGGACAAACTGGTGGGCGCACTTTTCTGTGCAGGAGGTGGGTGTCCTGGGGGCAGGGATGGGCCAGGCCTGGCCAGTGTCAACTCAGCACTGATTATGAATATTGAAAAAAAGGTGCAAGCAAGTTTTGTTAGCCATTGACAGCTTGCAATCACCCATGGAGGAAGCATTTACAGCAGGGAGACTGGTAAACCTGCTGATCTGTTTTTGGTTCTTATTGTTTCCTAGACTGCCAGATTGGCAGCACGTGACTGAGTGTGAGATTTCTGCCAGCTTCTGCTTCCTTCCAAAGCAGTGATAGGGTTTCAAGAGGAGAGAGAGAGAAATGGAGAGAAGGGGCGAGAGACTAGGGATACAGAAGGCCAGGCTGGCGATTTCTAAGACAGGCAACCCCCTTCCTTCCCTCCTGACAAGGGCTGCTCCCTGTGCCTGGCCGCCCCTCCCTTTACCTGGAGAGACTCCTCTCATTGGGGGTTACAGACCACAGAGCCTGTGCACCCCAGACCTGGTGGGGTCATCCCCCAGTGACACCACAGCTGCCTCTGCGCGTATCTGTCACCAAATACCCACAGTGGCGTGGAATCCCGTCTACCGGTATCCGTGCCTTAGTTGACTGTGAACACCTTGGAGGCCAAAACCCAAATTTATTCACTTTTGAATGTGTGCAAGCTCAGGCTGTGTCTGAATATCATAGACTCACAAATGTTTACTTTTTATACAGAAAAACCAAGAGTAGGAGAAAAAGGAGAATGATTCAAAAGGAGCTGGCACCTGGGAAATCACCAAAGATGGAGGGATTCCCACGGCCATCTATAATCACCTCCACTTAATGAGAAAACAGGCCGAGTCTTACCTCGGCTCTCACGACTAGTCACAGACAGATTTGGACACGCCACTTTCATCCTGCTCCCAGACGCACCTTTCTGCAGGTGCACCAGGGTCTCTTCTGCAGGCTGCTGAAGTCTGGATGGTGAACGATGGTAGGAGAATCTCTGCTTCTTCTAAGTCAACAAAGTAAAGCATAATGCCCTGTATCCACCAACACTAGCCCTTTCAGTGAATTAATCACAATTTTCTATGTGCTTCTGGTATAAAATTTATAATGACTATAAAAAGACTTTGTGAGAAAAGTTAGATACATTAACATTTGTTTCCCAATTTAAAAATGATTCCCAGTGTAGCCCCTCTCCAGCTCCTATGACTGTGTCTAACGTGAATTGATAGAATATTTGTAACTAAGTTATTGTTGAAGAGTTAATTGGACGCATTATGATTTTAAATGAGTGCATTTGAATAAACATCAGTTTGTAATCAGCTAACCATAAAATTTATAAATGCATGGTATTCAATGGGGAAGCCCAGAGTGTCTTCCTTAGTGGGTGAGTCTTATCTGCTTTGGAAAGTTGTTTATTTTCTCCAAAGGCAAAGAAATTTGGAAGTACAATTAAAAATTAAATATAAGCTCAGAGGTTCGAGACCAACCTGAGTCGGAGGGAGACCTAGTCTTTACAAAAAAAAAAAGAAGCCGGGCGTTGTGGTGGGTGCTTCTAGTCCCAGCTACTTGGGAGGCTGAGGCAAGACAATTTCTTTTTTTTTTTGAGACAGAGCCTCAAGCTGTCACCCTGGATAGAGTGCCGTGGCATCACAGCTCACAGCAACCTCCAATTCCTGGGCTCAAGCGAGTCTCTTGCCTCCGCCTCCCAAGTAGCTGGGACTACAGGCGC
>CAUYRH010121452.1:0-18711 GCA_963574655.1 Perodicticus potto | reverse complement strand
AAGGCTGAGGTTGGTGGATCGCCTAAGCTCAAGAGTTTGACACAGTGGCTAGGTGCCTGTGGCTCAGTGAGTAGGGCCCCAGCCATATACACTGAAGCTGGTGGGTTCGAGTCTGGCCCAGGCCTGCTAAACAACAATGACGGCTGCAACCAAAAAATGGCTGGGCTTTGTGGTGGGCGCCTGTAGTCCCAGCTACTTGGGAGGCGGAGGCTGGAGACTTGCTTGAGCCCAGGAATTGAAGGTTGCTGTGAGCTGTGATGCCACAGCACTCTATCCAGGGTGACAGTTTGTGGCTCTGTCTAAAAAAAAAAAAAAAAAAAAAGGAGAAATCTCATACTCATTAGCAGCTACTCCTCATTTTCACATTGACCCTCATTCCCACCAAGCAATAGTTTATCTACTTTCTGTCTTTACCAATTCGCATATTCTGGACATTTCATGTAAATGGAATCATGCAATATGTGGACTTTCTTTTTTTTGAGACAAAGCCGCAGCTGTCACCCTGGATAGGGTGCTGTGACATCACAGCTCACAGCAACCTCCAATTCCTGAGCTCAAGTGAGGCTTCTGCCTCCGCCTCCCAAGTAGCTGGGACTACATGAGCCCGCCACAACGCCCGGCCATTTTTTGGTTGCTGCCAACATTGTTATTTGGCGGGCCCAGGCTGGATTCGAATCCGCCAGCTCAGGTTTATGTGGCTGGTGTCTTAGCCCGTTGAGCCACAGGCGCCAAGCCAATATGTGGACTTTCTTATAAGTACTTTATTACTTTTTATTTCACTGTATGGATATACCACATTTTGGTTATCTATCAGTTTGTAGACATTTGGGTTGTTTCTACTTTTTGACTATTATGAATAATGCTGCAAACATTTATGTATAAATACTTGGTGGACATATGTTTGAATTTTTCTTAGTTATATGCCTAAAAAAATGGAACTGCTAAGTCATATGATAACTCTATGTCTAATATTGTGAAGAGCTGCCAAACTGTTTTCCAAAGTAGCTGTATCGTTTTATACTCTTCCAGCAATGTACAAGGGTTCTAACAGTGAGGTTTATCATCATAGCCATATAACCAACGTGTAAGGGTTACCCAGGGTGGGGAACCTTTGGCCTTAAGGACCACGTAGTCTTCTAGGTCCTTAAATACAGCCTTTTGACTGAATCCAAATTTTACAGAATGAATCTTTTTATTTTAATTAATGCATTTTTATTCATCTTTTATGTTTTAAAATGAATGTATCTAAAATACTAAAGAATAAAATAAGTTTCAATAAAATAATCCTCCTAGATTGACTGGCACAATTAGAACACTGGTAAACCTTAAGGGCTAAACTGATAGGTGCCATTCTCATGATTTAGTTCTAACTTTCCCTGCCTGACTAGAGCCACTGCTACGTGAGGCTGGTTTGTGAGAATTTACCAGGTCGACTACACCAGTATGTTATCAGGCTTTTGACAACTGTGCACTATATTTCTATTTGAAGTGTCATTGTGACATTATTTTTGAATTCTGTCTGCTTAATGCCATCAAGAGAAGACCAATAAAATAGATTTTTCTTTTTTTTTTTTTGAGACAGAGCCTCAAGCTGTCACCCAGGATAGAGTGCTATCACAGCAACCTCCAATTCCTGGGCTCAAGCGAGTCTCGTGCCTCCGCCTCCCAAGTAGTTGGGACTACAGGCGCCCGCCACAACGCCTGGCCATTTTTTGGTCAGAATATTAGAGGGTACCCATGTTTTCTTTATATACTTTGTTATAAGTGTGCCCTTCACCCAGATAGAGTGCACTGTGCCCAACAGGTGTGAATTTATAGCCATTGTCAGTTTTATTTAACGCTGATTATTTCTACCATATCTAATTTTTTCTTCCAACTCGTCAAAACAATCTCAAGAGTCAAAATGACCATGTTGGCTTGACGCCTGTGGCTCAAGTGGCTAAGGCACCAGCCAGGTACACCTGAGCTGGCGGGTTCGAATCCAGCCCGGGCCTGCCAAACAACAATGACGGCTGCAACCAAAAAACGTCCCGGCATTGTGGCGGACGCCCATAGTCCCAGCTACTTGGGAGGCAGAGGCAGGAGACTCACTTGAGCCCAGGAATTGGAGGTTGATGTGAGCTGTGATGCCATGGCACTCTATCCAGGGTGACAGCTTGAGGCTCTGTCTCAAAAAAAAATGACCATGTTGGCTAGGCTAGTGGCTCACACCTATAATCTAGCACTCTGGGGGGGCCAACACAGGAGGATTGCTTGAGGTCAGGAGTTCAAAACCAACCTTCTTTTCTAAAAATAGAAAAAATTACCTGGGCCTAGTGGCACACACCTATAGTCTTAGCTACTCAAGAGGTTGAGGCAGGAAGATTGCTTGAGCCCAGCAGTTTGAGGTTGCTGTGAGCTATAGTGATGCTACTGTACTCTACATCTACCTAGAGCAACAGAATAAGACTCTGTCTCAAAAAAAACCCCAAATCATTGACAGTGTCAAAACATTACATTTGCCTATAACCATTTAATTAACTTGTACTTTGGAATAGTATTGTTTCAGCTATGTTAACAAGCTTCTTTGCATGCGTGCTCTCAAAGTTTCTCTTAGGAAGCGTTGGCACACATGTGTGGACTTTAAGAATATCTAGAATTGGGGCGGTGCCTGTGATTCATCGAGTAGGGCGCCGGCCCCGTATACCAAAGGTGTTGGGTTCAAACCTGGCCTCGGCCAAACTGCAAAACAGAAAAATAGCCGGGCGTTGTGGCGGGCGCCTGTAGTCCCAGCTACTTGGGAGGCTGAGGCAAGAGAATCGCTTAAGCCCAAGAGTTGGAGGTTGCTGTGAGCTGTGACGCCAAAGCACTCTACCCAGGTTGACAGCTTGAGACTCTGTCTCAAAAAAAAAAAAAAAAAATTTCTAGAATTACAGAAAAATAAATATTAGAAATCATATTAGGGGAACTGATCTTTAATGAGCCAATGCTTTCTACCAAACCTTCAAAGACGATCTAGTAGCTATATCACAGAATCTATTCCAAAGCATTTACAAGAAAGGAAGCTTCCCCAGCTTCTTCTATGAGGCAAATATCACCCTGATACCAAAACCAGGAAAGGACACAACAAAAAAAGACAACTAGAGACCAACATCATTAATAAATATCAATGCAAAAATACTCAAAAAAGGCTCAGCACCTGTGGCTCAACAGGCTAAGGCACCAGCCACGTACACCTGAGCTGACGGGTTCAAATCCATCCCGGGCCGCCAAACAACAATGACGGCAACCAAAAAATGGCCGGGCGTGGTGGCGGGCGCCTGTAGTCCCAGCTACTTGGGAGGCAGAGGCAGGAGACTCGCTTGAGCCCAGGAGTTGGAGGTTGCTGTGAGCTGTGATGCCACAGCACTCTCTCCAGGGTTACAGCTTGAGGCTCTTTCTCAAAAAAAAAAAAAAAAAAAAGAACATTCAAGAGTATAGGCATAAGTGAAAAAAAAAGAAACAAAAAACAACAAAGAAAGAAAGAATATAGGCATAGATGGTACATTTCTCATAAACTGATAGAAGCCATCTATGATAAATCCACAGCCAGAGAAAGATTCCCACTGTCTCACTACTATTCAACATAGTGGTGACATTTTAGCCAATGCAATCAGACAAGAGAAAGATATTAAGGGTATCCAAATGAGAGCAGAGGTGGTCAAACTATTGTTCTTTGCAGATGATATGATCTGCAAATCCCAAGGACTCCACTATGAAACTCTTTGGGTTTTTTTGTTTGTTTTTGGTGAAACAGTCTCACAGCTCTGCACCTGTGACTCAACAGGCTAAGGCGCCAGCCAGGTACACCTGAGCTGGTGGGTTCCAATCCAGCCCGGGCTCACCAAACAACAATGACGGCTGCAACCCAAAAATGGCCAGGCGTTGTGGTGGGCACCTATATTCCCAGCTACTTGGGAGGCGGAGGCAAGAGACTCACTTGAGCCCAGGAATTGGAGGTTGCTGTGAGCTGTGATGCCACAGCACTCTATCCAGGGGTGACAGCTTGAGGCTCTGTCTCAAAAAAAATAAAAATTAAAAATAAATAAAAAATGGCTTAGCGCCTGTGGCTCAACGGGCTAAGGCGCCAGCCACGTACACCTAAGCTGGCAGGTTCGAATCCAGCCCAGGCCCACCAAACAATGATGGCTGCAACCAAAAATGGCTGGGCGTTGTGGCAGGTGCCTGTAGTCCCAGCTACTTGGGAGGCTGAGGCAAGAGACTCACTTGAGCCCAGGAATTGGAGGTTGCTGTGAGCTCTGATGCCACAGTACTCTATCCAGGGTGTCAGCTTGAGGCTCTGTCTCAAAAAAATAAAAAATAAAAATAAATAAATAAATAAATAAACTTTTTAAGGCAGCACCTGTGGCTCAAAGGAGTAGGGCGCCGGCCCCATATGCCGGAGGTGGCGGGTTCAAACCCAGCCCCGGCCAAAAACTGCAAAAAAAAAAATAGTAATAAATAAATAAATAAATAAACTTTTTAACTTGACCTGATCATGTTAAAAAGTTTTTGCACAGCTAAGGACATAATCCACAAAGCAAAAAGACAACTTTCAGAATGAGAGATGATATTTGAATGCTACAAATCTAACAAAGGGCTAATCACCAGAATCTACAATGAACTCAAGCATATCAACAAGAAAAGAGCAGACAACCCCATTAAAAACTGGGCAAGAAGGCAGTGCCTGTGGCTCATCGAGTAGGGCGCCAGCCCCATATACCAAAGGTGGTGGGTTCAAACCCAGCCTCGGCTGAACTGCAAAACAGAAAAATAGCCGGGCGTTGTGGCGGGCGCCTGTAGTCCTAGCTACTCGGGAGGCTGAGGCAAGAGAATCGCCTAAGCCCAGAAGTGGGAGGTTGCTGTGAGCTGTGTGATGCCACGGCACTCTACTGAGGGCGATAAAGTGAGACTCTATCTCTACAAAAAAAAAAAAAAAAAAACTGGGCAAGAGACTTGAATAGAAACTTTTCTCATGAGGACAGAAGAATATCCAATAAACACATGAAAAAATGCTCATCATCCCTAATCATCAGAGAAATACAAATCAAAACCACTTTGAGTACATCTTAACCCCAGTGAGAATGGCTCTTATCACAAGATTTCAAAGCAACAGTTGTTGGCTTGGGCGCAGAGAGATGGGAACACTCATGTGCTCTCAGTGGGACTGCAAGCTAGTATAACATCTATGGAAAGTTTTGCAGAAGTAGACCTTCCATTTGACCCTGCAAGTCCACTACTAGGCAAACCTACCCAAACCAAAAAAAGATAAACCTCATTTTATCACAGGGACATTGGCACTCAAATATTCATAGCTAGCTGCTCAGTTCATAATCACAAAAATGTGGAAACAATGGAAGTGCCCATCAACATATGAATGGATTAATAAACTGTGGTATATGTATACCATGGAATACTATTCATTCCTAAAAAGATGAAAATTGGCTCGGCGCCTGTGGCTCAACGGGCTAAGGTGCCAGCCACGTTCACCTGAGCTGGCGGGTTCGAATCCAGCCTGGGCCCGCCAAACAACAATGATGACTGCAACCCAAAAATGGCCGGGCGTTGTAGCGGGTGCCTGTAGTCCTAGCTACTTGGGAGGCAGAGGCAGGAGACTCACTTGAGCCCAGGAATTGGAGGTTGCTGTGAGCTGTGATGCCACAGCACTCTATCCAGGGTGACAGCTTGAGGCTTTGTCTCAAAAAAAAAAAAAAGATGAAAATTTTGGCTCGGCACCTATAGCTCAAATGGCTAAGGCACCAGCCACTTACACATGAGCTGGCGGGTTCGAATCCAGCCCAGCCCCGCCAAGCAACAATGATGGCTACAACCAAAAAATAGCCGGGTATTGTGGCGGGTGCTTGTAGTCCCAGCTACTTGGGAGGCAGAGTCAGAAGAGGCTTGAGCCCAGGAGTTGGAGGTTGCTGTGAGCTGTGATGCCACGGCACTCTACCCAAGGAGACAGCTTGAGGTTCCGTCTCAAAAAATAAAAATAAAAAGATGAAAATTTTGCACATTTGTAACAACCTGGATGGATTTGGAGAACATTCTCCTAAATAAAGTACTGCAAGAAAATCAAGCATCACATGTACTCTGTACCAATTTGAAACCAGGAAGTTATCAATCACAGACCCGTACAAGAGAAACTCTCAAACTCAAGATGGGGGGGAGAGGAAAAGGGGTTCAGCAGCTTCCCACACAATTGGTACAATGCACTGATATATGGCATACTCCCTGGGTACAGGACACAACCACAACGCTGATTTTTACCTCTCACTTGTAAATTATATAACCTAATGATTTGCACCCTAATATTAATCTGAAATTTTAAAAGAATGAAAAAAATGAGCCAGATGCTGTGCTGGTGTCTAAAATCCATTATCTCATTAAATCCTTCAGCCTAAATTTTCTTTACTTGTCTATTGTATAGTAGAGGAAATGGAGACCTAGAGAGAAGGGATTGGTTGAGCTGGTATTAAAACAAGGCCTTGGTTTAATACTCAGTGCAATTTGAGTAATTATAAATCCCAGATTTATCTCATTTAATTTGTAAAATTTAGCAATTATCTTTTTGGAAAATTTAATATAATTTTTAAGTTTAGCTAAGAGATAAAATGGGAGAAATCACATGAATATGATAACAAAGAGCTTTTTGTTATTATAAAGAAATGTGAAAATGGGCTCAGCATCCGTAGCACAGTGGTTACAGCACTGGGCCCATGCACTAAGGCTAGAGGGTTCGAACCCAGCCCAGGCAAGCTAAACAACAGTGACAACTGCAACAAAAAAATAGCCGGGCGTGTGGCAGGAGCCTATAGTCCCAGCTATTTAGGAGGTAAGAGAATCGCTTAAGCCCAAGAGTTTGAGGTTGCTGTGAGCTGTGACGCCATGGCACTCTACTGAGGGTGACATAGTGAGACTCTGTCTCAAAAAAATAAAAAAAAAAGTGTAAAAATGTTTTGTAAGTGGCTCAACACTAGGGAAATGGAAATTATGGCCATTTGTGCTGAAGGCTGTTATATAAACCTGTTATGCCAGCCTGCCAGAGTGTTAGAAAACTAATAACACACCATTAATGTTGAATAGATGAGTATCAAATGCCCATCCTAATATTTAATTCCAATAACCAATACTAAGGGGATAAAATTGCAACCTCCTTATCCTGTAAGACCTAATTCAGACATCAGGAAACCTCTCCTAACACCTAGCTAGGTTAGGAGTCTGTTCTAGGTTCCCACAACCCTGCTCACTCTCTGTGTTCATTGTCTATATGCTGCCCTCAAGGACAAGGCCCAAAGTTGTCTGGTTCATCTCTATGGCCCAGAGCTCAGTCCAGCTCAGGGCTTCTCACAGGGTAGGGGTTCAATAAATGGTGATTGAATTAATGAATCAGTTAACATGACAAGTATATAGACTAGGTAGATAATCAGTTAGAATGGCAAGGGATGGCCAGACAATGGCTCACTCCTATCTATAATCCTAGCACTTTGGGAGGCCAAGGCATGAGGATTGCTTGAGGCCAGGAATTTGAGACCACCCTGAACAACATAGTAAGACTCCATTGCTACAAAAAATAAGATAAAAGGCGGCGCCTGTGGCTCATTGAGTTAGGGTGCCCATCCCATATACGGAAGGTGGCAGGTTCAAACCTGGCCTCGGCTAAACTGCAAAACAGAAAAATTGGTGGGCGCCTGTAGTCCCAGCTACTCGGGAGGCTGAGGTAAGAGAATCGCCTAAGCCCAGGAGTTGGAGGTTGCTGTGAGCTGTGTGACGCCACAGCACTCTACCAAGGGCAATAAAGTGAGACTCTGTCTCTACAAAAAATAATAATAATAATAATAAGATAAAATAATTAGATAGGCATGGTGGCACACAATTGTAGTCCCAGCTACTTGGGAGACTAAGGCAGGAGGATTGCTGGAGCCCAGGAGTGTAAGGTTGCAGGGAGCTACAGCCATGACCACAGAGCAATATAGTGTCTAAAAAACCCAACAAAAAACAAAACCCAGTTAACAGATGCTCTGCAGGTAATGAAATGCTGATAGAATGAGCCTTGTTGTTACTGACAAAGGCAAAAAGATAATTTAGAAGGAAGTGGTTGGAGTTTTAAGTTTAGGAAGATCCTTTTCATAAAGCTGGTCAAGTTCATGAAAAAAAAAAAAGAGGGCGGCGCCTATGGCTCATCAAGTAGGGCGGCAGCCTCATATACAGAAGGTGGTACAGAAGGTAGTGGGTTCAAACCCAGCCTCGGCAGAACTGCAAAACAGAAAAATAGCCGGGCGTTGTGGCGGGCGCCTGTAGTCCCAGCTACTCGGGAGGCTGAGGCAAGAGAATCGCCTAAGCCCAGGAGTTGGAGGTTGCTGTGATCTGTGACGCCACGGCACTCTACCAAGGGCGATAAAGTGAGACTCTGTCTCTACAAAAAAAAAAAAAAAGATACCTGTTGTAATAGATTGAATTGTGTCCCCCCAAATGATATGACCAAGTCCTAATCCCCATACTTGTGAATGTGAATTTATTTGGAAGTAGGTTCTAGGTAGATGTAATTAAGTAAGGCTCTTGGGATGATAGGTGGTCTCTAAATCTAATGACTGATGTCTTTTTTTTTTTTTGCAGTTTTTGGCCAGGGCTGGGTTTGAACCCGCCACCTCTGGCATATGGGGCCAGTGCCCCACTCCTTGAACCACAGGCGCCGCCCGATGGATATCTTTTTAAGAGAAAGCTCTGTGTCCTCAAGACACAGACGTTTCTTTGTGCACTGAGAGGGAGGCCGTGTGAAAATGGAGGCAAATTAGAGTCACGCAGCCCCAGGCCAAGGGATGCTGAGGGATGCAGCCCCCAGAAGCCAGGAGGGAGGCATAGAACGGACTCTTCCCCAAAGCCTCCAGAAGGAATCTACCTTGCCAGCCCCTTAATTTCAGATGTCTGACCTCCACAAATGTGAGAGAATAAATATCTGTTGTTTTAAGCCACCCAGTTTATAGTAATTTGTTAAGGCAGCCTTGGGAAACAAATGCACTGATTAAGTTGGAAACTCATGTAATCAAGTAATTAGCATTTTTTTTTTTTTTTTGGAGACAGAGCTCACTCTATTGCCCCAGGCTACAGTGCCATGGCATCAGCCTAGCTTACAGCAACCTCCTACGCTCAAACTATCCTTCTGTCTCAGCCTCCCAAGTAGCTGGGTCTACAGCACCCATCACAAGGCCCAGCTAATTTTTTCTATTACTAATAGAGACAGAGTCTTACTCTTACTCAGGCTGGTGTTGAACTCCTAAGCTCAAGCAATCCACCTACCTCAGCCTTCCAAGAGTACTAGGATTACTGGTGTGAGCCACTGCAGCCAGCCAATTAGCAAGTATTTTAAGCCCCCCAAACAAATCCAGAGGAGACTATTTTGGTAAATGTTCATCATGTTCATAAGTTCCATTTAAGTTATAATCTCTAACAGCAGCTATGGAAAACTGATGTTAACATCTATGATCTTTGAAATGTGCCTTTTCTCTCTCTCTCTTTTTTTTTTGAGACAGAGTCTCACTTTGTCACCCTCGGTGGAGTACCATGGCATCATAGCTCACAGCAACCTCAAACTCTTGGGCTCAAGCAATCTTCTTGGCTCAGCCTCCCAAGTAGCTGGGACTACAGGCACCCACCGCAATGCCCAGCTATTGTTTTGAGATGGGGTCTGTCTCTTGCTCAGGCTGGTCTCCAACTCACGATCCACCTGCCTCAGCTTCCCAAAGTATTGGGATTACAGGCGTGAGCCATCATGCCAGACCCCTTTTCTTTTCTTTTTTTTTTTTTTTTTTTTTCAGTTTTTGGCCGGGGCTGGGTTTGAACCCACCACCTTCGGCATATGGGGCTAGCGCCCTACTCCTTTGAGCCACAGGTGCCGCCCCAGGCCCTTTTTCTTTTTAAAATTTTTACTGGATTCTTATTTCTTGCCTTGTCTACTGGGATGACTGATACTTCCAATTACGATGTCATACAAAGTACATAAGCATGGTAAGACCAGAGCTGGGTTCACACATCACTCAGTAATTTATATGTTGGCACTGGGAGAATAATTTCTCCTTTAAGGAACCTCTGTGTCTTCAACATAAGGTATGACTAACAATATCTCCTTCACAGGATGCAATTAATTAATTCATGGAAAGCCCAGTGCCTGATCTAGGAGTTTCATAACCTTGTCTTGTCCAGAGAGCAAGAAAGATTCTTTTTTGGGTTTTGGTTTTGGGGATTTTTCTTTTTTGAGTAATGTATGTTTAGATGTGGGAGAGGTGGGGAATAGGGGAAGGAAAGAGCAATCAATTTTCATTCCAGCTAGAAGATGGAAAGGCCTTCTAGAAAAATGGTAATAACACGGAGACTTTTATGCTCAGAAGAGCTAAATTTCCTCTAGCTGGGGTCTATGGAACCATAAAGGGAATATGCACGCAGCATTGAATATTTATTCATTATTCATTCAGCTCAAGGTTGACCCTTGCTTTGTATCAGGTCCTTTGCTGGTGTCAGGGATCTATTAGAGACCCTAACATGGTGTTGTCTCCAAGGAACTCACAGTGTAGAGGACTACATGGACAATTTTATCCCAGTGTGATCAGTGCCATGTGGAAGAGAGCAAGGGGCTGTGGGAACCCAAAGGGAAAACCCAACCCAGGCCAAGAGTCAAGTATAAGATTCTCCTCAAGATACTGTGGGTTCCATGCAGGCTAGGATTTTTCTCTATTTTTACTACTATACTCCCAGCAGCAGCACATTGCCAGCACGTAGTAATCAATCAGTAATACTGGTCAGGTGAATGAATATAAATTAAATCACATTGCATAGGGCCTCCTGCACCTCCAAAGGCCCTCCGATACCCACAGGTTTGACCTCACATCCATCCATCCAACCATTCATTCATTCACCAAACTTTTATCGTGTACCCATCATTTGCCCAACACCATGCTGGATTCTGAGTTGTGAGTATTGAGCCAAAACAAACAAGGTTTCATGAAACCTTTTGTTCTAGGAGAACAAAAAAGTTTTCTATGTAACCCTCATGCTCCCCTGTGCCCTGTGTTGATGTCCCCTTAGCTTAGCTTTTGACTCTGGGAAGGCACCACATTTCATTCAAAAGAGAAGGTGTATGACCGATCAGGTGCCGTGGCCCACACTTGTAATCCTAGCACTTCGGGAGACAGGAGGATTGCTTGAGGTTGGGAGTTCAAATTCAGCTTGAGCAAGGGTGAGACCAGTCTCTACAAGCAATTTAAAAATCATTTCAGGTACATGGTGCATACCTTTAATGCTTGCTTGTTGGGAGGCTGAGGCAGAAGGATTGCTCAAACCCAGGAGTTTAGGTTGCAATGAGCTATGATGATACCACTGCACTGTATGTAGCCCAGAAGACAGAGCAAAACCCTTAGCTCAAAGAAAAAAAGGATCCCTGGTCTGTGCTGTTCATGGACGCTTGGTCCCATGGTAGTCAGTGCTCTTATACCTGCAGCCTCAACAAGGCCCTCCTCCAGCTTCTAACTTGGCCCTGATAACTACCTCCATTAAGGATCACCAGCAAAGCAAGCACCTTTCAGTGGCAAAGAAACAAGGCTGCTGAGCACAATGACCTCTGCTATAGCTGCCCAGGGTATGCATGGGGCAGGGACAATGCCCCTCCTCCAGCTTCTAACTTGGCCCTGCTAACTACCTCCATTAAGGATCACCAGCAAAGCAAGCACCACTTCAGTGGCAAAGAAACAAGGCTGCTGAGCACAATGACCTCTGCTATAGCTGCCCAGGGTATGCATGGGGCAGGGACAATACAAGGGTCACTGGCACTCTAGTCATTAAATTCCATTCTGGACCTAGCTCTTTTGTGAAAGTTGCCTGAAGCAGAGACCCTTGAACAATCCCTTATGCGAAGGAGCTTGGCAGGTGATGAGGGGCCTGGATGGGGAAGAAGAAGCAATCTGTCAGAAATACCACCTGCAGGCTCAGCACCTGTAGTTCAGTGAGTAGGGCGCCGGCCACATACACTGAGGCTGGCAGGTTCCGGTCGTCCCGGGCCTGCTAAACAACTATGACAACTGCAACAAAAAAAAATAGCCAGGTGTTGTGGTGGGCATCTATAGTCCCAGCTACTTGGGAGGCTGAGGCAAAAGAATTGCTTAAGCTCAAGAGTTGCTGTGAGTTGTGATGCCACAGCACTCTACTGAGGGTGACATAGTGAGACTCTGTCTAAAAAAACATACAAACAAAAAAGAAATACCACCTGCATTCAGGAAAACTTAAGTCAGGAGTTCTCAACCTTTTTTGTGCCATGAACCTTTTAGGCAGACTGGTAATGCCTCTAATCCCTTCTCAAAATAATTATTTTAAGTGAATAACATGAAATACATAGGATTACAAAATAAGCTACTGATACAGAAATACAGTTATCAAAATATTCTAAAATGTGACCAGAGATAAAGACAAAAATAAAAATAAGGACAAAATGTGATAAGTAGTATATATTTATTAACATATTAAATATCAAGATCTCACTGCCAGCTTAATAACTGGCACAGTTTTAAAGTAGTGATGAGCACAAGTAATATTTCAAGATATTTGCAACAACTGTAATGTGATATGAAAACTTCTGTGATTTCTGTTGGTGACAAAGTCACAGTTACTGCTAATTCTAGTACAGTTTGTTTCTCATATTCAGAATTGGGGAAAATACTAAATTTCTGTAAAGGTTAATGAATATAAATATGTAACATTCCCCTCCAAGATCAGAGCCCCTGATTTCTCTCCATGGACTCTTGGACTCCAGGTAAAGGACCCTTGTCACATTAATTGGATGAGAGGTCAGAGTATGGGGGGGGGGTGTCTATGATAGTAATTTTCTTTTTATAAATTTATTTATTTGTTATGTATTTTATTTTTTTTTAGAGACAGTGTCTCACTTTGTCACCCTCAGTAGAGTGCTGTGGCATCACAGCTCACAGCAACTTCCAGCTCTTGGGCTTAGGCAATTCTCTTGCCTCAGCCTCCAGAGTAGCTGGGACTACAGGTGCCTGCCACAACGCCTGGCTATTTTTTGTTGTTGTTGCAGTTTGGCCAGGGCTGGGTTTGAACCTGGAGTTGAAGAAGTAGTGGGATGCAATTGCAGAGACTAAGAAGCCAGACGGAATTGAATTCCAATCCTCCTCCCACTCTGTACTCACAGCAAACCAAGTTGTGTGACCTTGGGCAAGTCATTGCACCTTTCTGAAAAATGCAGATACTCACATGTAATCTCACAGGTTAGTCATAGGAGTCCAGTGCAAATTTCTCTCCAACTCTAAAGCTCTATACAGAGAGAAAGGTTTTGTGTTTAGTTTTCTTTTGCTTGTTTACATGTGTATTGTTTGGTAATTTTTTATGAAGTTAAGTTCCAGAAAGGTTGGCAGGAGGTACTTAAGGATGGCAGAGATGAGTGAGCAATGGACAAGATCAGGAAGAAGAGTTGTCTCAAGATTGCACTGTCTTTGGCTCAGCTCCTGTAGCTCAGTGAGTAGGGCTCCAACCACATACACCAAGGCTGGAAGGTTGGAGCCCAGACCAGGCCTGCTAAACAGCAATGACAACTGCAACCAAAAAATAGCCGGCTGTTGTGGCGGGCGCCTGTAGTCCCAGCTACTCAGGAGGCTGAGGCAAGAGAATTGCTTAAGCCCAAGAATTGGAGGTTGCTGTGAGCTGTGATGCTACTGCACTCTACTGAGGGCGACATAGTAGACTCTGTCTCAAAAAAAAAAAAGATAGCACTGTCTTAGCACTTCTCAGAGAATATACTCTAGGTAAGCAAAGAGTACAGAGAGAGTAGGACAGTGGCAGAAAACTCTTCAGGAGGGAAAAGCCAGAAAACCAGGGTACCCTCAAAGGCTGAAGCTCTGTCCAAACCCTTATGGCCTACTATGTTGCTCTTGGTGTTGTTGAGGAAATGCAATAGACAGAAAAGTTCCAAGAATAGAAACTAACCACCTGTGTACCCACTAGTCAGCTCTATCAACTCCTAAAGTATTTTGCCAGAGTACCTCACGTTTTGTGTTTTTTGTTTTTTGTTTTTTTGTTTCTTTGAGACAGAGTCTCCCTTTGTCACCCTCAATAGAGTGCCCTGGTATCAGAGCTCACAGCAACCTCAAACTCTTGGGCTCAAGCGATTCTCTTGCCCCAGCCTCTTGAGTAGCTGGAACTACAGGTGCCTGCCACAACACCGAGCTATTTTTAGAGACCGGGGTCTCACCCTGGCTCAGACTGATCTTGAACCTGTAAGCTCAGGCAATCCACCCTCCTCAGCCTCCCAGAGTGCTAGGATTACAGGCATGAGTCACTGCACCTGGCCAAGGGTTTTTTTGTTTGTTTTTTGAGACAGTCTTTCTCTGTTGATCCTGCTAGAGTGCAACCTCCAACTTCTGGGCTTAAGTGATCCTTCTGCCTCAGCCTCCTGGATAGCTGACACTATAGGTGTGCACCACCACACCCAGCTAATTTTTTCTATTTTTAGTAGAAATGAGGTCTGGCTCTTGCTCACTCTGGTCTTGAACTCCTGACTTCAAGTGATCCTCCACTTCAGCCTCCCAAGTGCTAGGACTACAGGTGTAACCCACTGTGCCCAGCCTAAGACTACCTCAGTTTTAAAAAATGAAATACTTGGCTCAATGCCCACAGCACAGTGGTTACGACACTAGCCACATACACCAATGCTGGCGCGTTCGAACCTGGCCCAGGCCAGCTAAACAATGATAACTGCAACAAAAAATAGCCGGGTATTGTGGTGGGCGCCTATAATCCCAGCTACTTGGGAGACTGAGGTGAGAGAATCACTTAAGCCGAAAAGTTTGAGGTTGCTGTGAGCTGTGACGCCATGGCACTCTACTGAGGGTGACATAGTGAGACTCTGTCTCAAAACAATAAAATAAAATACTTGGGCTCGGCGCCTGTAGCTCCGTGGCTAGGGCACCAGCCACATACACCAGAGCTGGAGGGTTCAAACCCAGCCTGGGCCTGCCAAACAACTACAACAAAAAATAGCCAGGTGTTGTGATGGGCACCTGTAGTCACATCTACTTGGGAGGCTGAGACAATAGAATCACTTAAGCCCAAGAGTTTGAGGTTTCTGTGAGCTGTGACACCACAGCACTCTACCAAGGGCGATAAAGTGAGACTCTGTCTCAAGAAAAAAAACAAAAAAAGAAAAATGTATGACGAGTTCCTAATGATACTTCCAATTCAACTCTAGGTTCTTATGTTTTTTTACTTCTTGGATTATATACTTATACTTATCTATTTTCCAATATGCTGAAAATCTTGGTTCCTAACAATATAAACATTATTACTAATTTGCCTAGTCATACTGTACATGTAAATACATATCTATATTGAATAGATATAATAGTTTCACATTACTAATACCAGTGCTAACACAATGATTGCCAAAAATAGATTCTGTGTTTCTGCAGTACTTTTTGTCCCTTTATGTATTTATTTTATTTATTTATTTATTTATTTATTTTTATTATTATTATTATTTTCTTTTTTTTTTGAGACAGAGCCTCAAGCTGTCACCCACAGCTCACATTAACCTCCAATTCCTGGGTTCAAGCGAGTCTCCTGCCTCCGCCTCCCAAGCAGCTGGGACTAGGCACCCGCCCCAACGCCTGGCCATTTTTTGGTTGCAGCCGTCATTGTTGTTTGGCGGGCCTGGGCTGGATTCGAACCTGCCAGCTCAGGTGTACGTGGCTGGCGCCTTAGCCCGTTTAGCCACAGGCGCTGAGCCTTATTATTATTATTTTTTTTTTTTGGAGACAAGAGTCTCACTCTGTCCCCCTGGGTAGAGTGTCAAAGCATCATAGTTCACAGCAATCTCAGACTTCTGGGCTTGAGTGATCCTCTTGCCTCAGCCTCCTGAATAACCGGGACTATAGGCACCCACCACAATGCCTGGCTAGTTTTTCTATGATGCCCAACTTATTTTTCTTTTTCTTTCTTTCTTTTTTTTTTTTAGTAGAGGCAGGGTCTCTTTCTTGCTTAGCTGGTCTCGAACTCCTGAGCTTCAAACAATCCACCCACCTCAGCCTTTCAGAGTGCTAGGATTATAGGAGTGAGCCACAGTGCCCTGGGAACCTTTTTGTCCTTTTAAACTATTTATTTCAGGATGTACAGTCAAATTAGTTGTTCTTTTTTGTTTGTTTGTTTGTTTGTTTTCTTTTTTTTTTTTTGGCCAGGGCCAGTGCCGGCTTGAACCTGCCACCTTCGGTATATGGGGCCAGCGCCCTACTCCTTTGAGCTACAGGCGCTACCCAGTATTTTTTTTTTTTTTTTTTTTTTGAGACAGAGTCTCACTCAGTTGCCTTGGGGTTGAATGCCGTGGCATCATAGCTCACAGCAACCTCAAACTCTTAGGCTCAAGTGATTCTCTTGCCTCAGCCTCCCCAGTAGCGACTACAGGCACTTGCCACAACACCCAGCTATTTTTAGATACCAGGTCTCCCTCTTACTCCAGCTGGTCTCGAACTCCTGAGCTCAAGAAATCCACTTGCCTTGGCCTCCCAGAGTGCTGGGATTACAGATGTGAGCCACTGCCCCGGCCTGAACTGATATGTTTTGAAGTCTCTTAAAACAGTGGTTCCCAAACTTTTTGGCCCTAGGGACCAGTTTTATGGAAGACAATTTTTCCGTGGATGGGGGCTGGGAGTTATTAACTTCTCATAAGGACTGCAACTTAGATCTCTCACATTGGCAGTTTATAAGTAGAGTTCACCAGCTCTTATGAGAATCAGGAGCATCTCATGCCCCTACTGTTCTGACGGGAGGCAGAGCTCAGGCAGCGATGCTCTCTATGGGGCTATGTGTGTAGATGACGCTTCACTTACTTGCCCACTGCTCATCTCCTGTTGTACAGCCCAGTTGCTAACCTGCTATGGACCTACAGGCACCTGCCACAACACGAGGCTATTTTTAGAGATGAGGTCTTGATTTTGTTCAGGATGGTCTTGAACTCCTGAGCTCAAGCAATCCATCCATCTTAGCCTCCCAGAGTGCTAGGATTATAGGTGTGAGCCACCAAGCCTGGCTATAATAGCATCTTGAAAGTGACCTAGGATAGCATTAAGATTAATTATCATGTCATTAGCTTTAATCTACATGGTGGTCCAGACCTCCCAATGGGCTTTCAGAGAGGCTCATGGGAGGTCCACATGCACAGTACAGCTCTGGTTCCAAGGTGACTTATAAACCACCAGACAGGCCTAACCCAGGCAGTATAAAAGAAAACTGCCAGCCATAACCTTTGCCTATTTGCCATGGCAATGGAAGCCTGTTTGCTGCTTATGACAAACATATCCTGTTCTGTAAACTTTATTATTCTGTAAACCTATCTTTCTCTTCCTCAATAAACTTCATTTCACACATGCCTTTAAAAAAAAAAAAAAAAAAAAAAACGGAGAGACGGCGAGGGCGCCAGCCACATACACCAGAGCTGGCAGGTTCGAATTCAGCCCAGGCCTGCCAAACAACAATGTTAGCTACAACCAAAAAATAGCTGGGCGTTGTGGCGGGCACCTGTAGTCCCAGCTACTTGGGAGGCTGAGGCGAGAGAATCGCTTAAACCCAAGAGTTTGAGGTTGCTATGAACTGTGATGCCACAGCACTCTGCCCAAGGCGACAGCTTGAGACTCTGTCTCAAAAATAAATAAATAAATAAAAGGAGGCTTGGTGCCCGTACTCAGTGGTTAGGGTGCCAACCAAATACACCAGGGCTGGTGGGTTCAAACCTAGCCCGGGCCTGCTAAAACAATGACAACTACAAAAAAAAAAAAAAAAAACCAGGAGTTGTGGTGGGTGCCTGTAGTCCCAGCTGCTTGGGAGGCTGAGGCAAGTAAATCGCTTAAACCCAAGAGTTTGATGTTGCTGTGAACTGTGACACCACTGCACTCTACTGAGGGCAACATAGTGAGACTCTATCTTAATTAAAAAAAAAAATAGGTGGCACCTGTAGCTCAAGCGGATAAGGCACCAGCCACATACACCAGACTGGCAGGTTCAAATCTGTCCCAGGCCTGTCAAACAATGACAACTACAACCAAAAAATAGCCGGGCATTGTGGCAGGCATCTGTAGTCCCGGCTACATGGGAGGCTGAGGCAAGAGAATCGCTTAAACCCAGGAGATGGAAGTTGCTGTGAGCTGTGATGCCACAGCACTCTACCCAGGGTGATAGCGTGAAGCTCTGTCTCGGGGGCCGGGGGGGGGGGAAGGACGGCACCTGTGGCTCATCGAGTAGGGTGCCAGCCCCATATACCGAAGGTGGAGGGTTCAAACCCGGCCTTGGCTGAACTGCAAAAAAACAGAAAAATAGCCGGGCATTGTGACGGGCGCCTGTAGTCCCAGCTACTCGGGAGGCTGAGGCAAGAGAATTGCCTAAGCCCAGGAGTTGGAGGTTGCTGTGAGCTGTGTGACGCCACGGCCCTTTACCAAGGGTGATAAAATGAGACTCTGTCTCTCTCTCTCTCTCTCTCTCTCTCTCTCTACATATATATATATATATATATTTTTTTTTTTTTTTAAAGGAAAGAAAGAAAGAAATGGGGTCTTACCGTTACCAGAATTTCTTCCTCAGTAGGTCCTTGGTCTCAGGTATTCAAAGAGTAAACCCACGGACCACTCCTGGGTCCTTTGTCTAGGGGTATAT
>CAUYRH010121450.1:0-15324 GCA_963574655.1 Perodicticus potto | reverse complement strand
TGCTTCGGAGCTCTTTGCTCAGGGGTTTATATAGTGGCAGGGAGTTGTTTTGACGGAACTTCTTAGGGCGTGGGTCTTCAGTCAGTTACAGCCAGCTGTCCAATGAAGACCCAGGCCCTGGAAACTGACATGATATTGACCAGTCAGATGTGCGGGAAGAGCAGACAGCAAGGCACCATCCATGAAATTTACCAGCAAGAAGAGCACGGGAAGGAGACAGCAAGGCACCAGTGTCTTCCGCACAGGTGTCCGGCCCTTCCCCACGCTGGTTTCTCCATCTGCCACAGCATCAGCGCTGCCAGGGCCAAGGCAGCAGTTGTAGGGCTGCCTTGTCCTGCATCATTATGGGTCCTTTAACTGCCTAAATTTTCATCTTGGGTAATAAATCCCCATTTGATCAAAATTCAAGCAATCAGGAAGTTCAAATAATCAGAATCAGTCTTATTTATTGTCTAAATATGATTGATACCATAAATCTTAATTTTATTTTTTATTTTTATTTTTTTTTTTTGCCACGAAGTGTGTTTTATTTTCATTAATCATACAAACAATTTTCTATAATATCCCAGGGCAAACTGGAGAATTTGGCAGTCCGATTAGGGGCTCCCCTCAAAGACCCACAGGCCGGGGTTCACAGTGCAGCTTGTGGCTCGTGTCCATCTCGCAGGTGTCTCTTTCTCCACATCACGACTGGGGTCTCGAGATGACGGGGACAGGGAATCCTCTAGACTCTTAGGAAATTTCACTCCGCTTCTCCTGCTCAATGATCTCTCTGGTCGGCAGGGTGTTCTCCTGCGTCTCGGTTTTCTTCAGCTTGGCCTTATCGAAGCTGGCGATTTCCCCCATGTCCGGTTTGTCTGCCATTTTCTTAAAACAATCCTTGGCGTCCCGCTCCGAGCCCGGGGCCCTGGTGCTCCCACTCCAGTTGCTGCAGCAAGAGACCCATAAATCTTCATTTTAAACCATCCAAGTAATGTTATGTTTTAAGAACATAGTAACTTTTACATGTAATTTTATATATTCTAATTATTTTTTAATTGACCACTCCATATGGGTTTCTTTATATAAGTACATGTTTTTTACACATTGTATTTATATATTTAACACATATTTTTACTATCCATTCACTCATTACAGGATTTCTGATAGACTCCTTAAGGATAGGAACCATGCTTATTTTTTTGATTGCCCCAGTGTAAGCTCTAAACCCAGTGCCTGGCACATAGTAGGTCCTCAATAAATATTAGCCGAATAAATAATTCCTTTGTGAAACCAATCATAGAATTATCCTGTGGAGCCAAATGTAATAGCAATTTCATGGACATATATCAGAGTACTTTCAAATTATTTGTTCATTAATCTCTAAATTGTTTGCATTTTTATTGAAACATTTATTAATTGTATTTTTTTTTTTTGAGACAGAGCCTCAAGCTGTCACCCTGGATAGAGTGCTGTGGCATCACAGCTCACAGCAACCTCCAATTCCTGGGTTCAAGCGAGTCTCCTGCCTCCCCCTCCCAAGTAGCTGGGACTACAGGCACCCGCCACAACGCCTGGCCATTTTTTGGTTGCAGCCATCATTGTTGTTTGGTGGGCCCGGGCTGGATTCGAACCTACCAGCTCAGGTGTACGTGGCTGGTGCCTTAGCCCGTTGAGCCACAGGCGCCGAGCCTGTATTTTTAAAATAAAAACATGTTTTTAAACTCTTTGCCCTTCTCTATATTATAGAAGCCATTAAAAAGAGTATAATAAATCCTTGTTTATATGAGGGGACTCCTTTGAAAGGGAGCTTTACAAGATATGTTAAGGTATTAGTGAATATTTAGAAAACTTTATTATTGCAAACAATTCTAATAATAAAGGAAAAGAGCAAATGCCTCTTTGCAGTATAAAGGGACACACTTTCTGCCCTTTCCCTGCAGGTTCATAACGATATGGAGACTCTGTCTCCTCCTGGCTGGGCCTGATTTCCAGAAGGGCTTCAGCTCTTCTTCACATGCCACCAAATCTTCCTCATTTGCCACCTTGCTGCATCCAAAGGGCCAGGGACATCTTACGCAAATCAAAATGCAAAAGGCTGGGGGAATTGCACAGATTCAAAAAACGTATAAACCAAACCAAACAGTGAACCTAGGCTTGTTACACTCCCTCCATCCCTTCCACCTTAGTTAAAATCTTGCAATTCTTACAGACAACTCAACTCATTGTGTTCCTGCTTCTCCCTTCCCTACACCCTCCCCCACACACAGACACAAACACACGCGTGCACAACTGCTCATTCCCAGAACTATCAGACTCTATTCTGCATTGGAAGCCACTCTGTGATGCTTCTAAGCACATTTTATATTAGATTAATCAATATTTATTTAAGAATTAATTAGCCTGTAACAGCTTTATTAAATGCTTAAATGGATTACAATGATTAACACATTCCACCCCTACTTCATGCTTAGGTGTTACTATTGTTTTCTATTTAACCAACCGCAGCTTGTGGTGATGAAGTAAGTTGTCCTAGGTCACGCAGGTAGGAATTGGCAAAGCGGAGATTCAAACCCAGACACTTGAACTCTAGGGCCCATGATCCTAACCAATTCTCAAAGAATAAGCAAAAAGTATGTTC
Source organism: Perodicticus potto (assembly GCA_963574655.1). NCBI lineage: Eukaryota > Metazoa > Chordata > Mammalia > Primates > Lorisidae > Perodicticus > Perodicticus potto. The sequence goes on along the minus strand of CAUYRH010121450.1, from coordinate 12,704 downwards.
ACCACACTCTCCCAAACTTGGGTTCCCACTTCCACGGAGATGTAGACAGCTCTCCTACCCTCCAAGAAGATAGCCTCTCCGTGGCAGAGAAGTCCCTTGTGGAGGAAGTTCGCCCTCCCACAGGCTCACCTGAGCTCTGGAACTAGTATCAAAGGTGAAACTGGCCCATCACATTATTTTCTGCATGGTACAAACATGGAAACTAAGTATTAAATTAAATACAAAGTATTAAATTTCAGTGAGCTCCTGCTATAAAAGGTATCTGGCCTCTTTGCTTACTCTCTTCCTAGTATAAACAGTCCTGATACCATCCTCATAACATTAGCAGTCTAAAAGTTAAAGGGGCTGGGCGTGGTGGCTCACACCTGTAATCCTAGCTCTCTGTGAGGCCAAGGCAGGGGGATTGCTTGCGCTCAAGAGTTGAAGACCAGCCTGAGCAAGAGCAAGACCCTATTTCTACTAAAAATAGAGGGCTGTGGGGAGGCCGCTCTGCCCTGGCACCCTGAGGACCGGCAGCCTGAAGGGCATCAAGGGAACGCCATCTCAGGCAGAGGCATCAGTGCCCACAGGGACGACAGAACCAATAATTCCTTCAATGGGGGCTGAGACCAGCAGAGAAGCTGTAGCAAGATCACGTGAGGACAGTGGGGATGAGCCTCCTTCAGGTGTCACCAAGCCCTTCTGGAAATAAATAGGAGAAATGCTAAAGTTGCTACAAATCTTGTGTTTGGATGTTGTTGAAGTGCTAAGACGCCTTCAATGATGACTCAAAATGTGACCCAATACAAAATATGACTCAATACGAAAGCGTGTGTTGTCAGGAAAATGGAATTTGATGCCACCAAAAGTGAAATTTGAGCATCCCAGACCCATTCATGGAAAATGGCCTGGACTCTGTCACTTCATTGTCACCTTTCCCATCAGCTCCCACCCTTCTCTATCATCCTGGCTTTTCTCCCTCACTTGTTGCGATCCACGCCCCACTCTTCCCAGGCGATGGGTACACTGGGCTTCCCTGGTTTGCCCTTTCTCTTTCTGGAACTCCACTTACTATGGGTTAGCCTTTCCCACCTCAGCGTAGGACCCTCTCAGAAGGAGACCCATGGCCCCCCAAGTTTTGCCCAGCCTCACCACAAACGGAGTTAAACAGAGAGAGAAACACTCTTTGCATCACTAGGGTTATACGAAAGCAGACAGTGAGTAACCGAGACCCTCCACGTAAATACAAAAAAAAAAAAAAAAACAAGACATCTGTGGTTTGCATGATACATGCTGCTAGGTTAAAGGACAGTATATTACAAACATAAATGACACTTTTAGAGCAACATAGTGTCTATATTGTAATTCCTAACATTGTGAAACAAGAATGTTAGAAGTCCCCAAAAGAGGGAAGAAGCCATCTGTGGATTTATGACATGAAGCAGATAAAACAGCATCAGAGAAAGGCTTAAAAGTTTCTTTTCCAGATATTGTTATCAATTCAGTCACCACTTGAATAGTCTGAGAATGGAAGAGTGTTTTCAAATCCTCAGGTGACACGGTAATTAGGAAGCACCATAGAAACCATGGGGGCCTCATTAGAATCTACCCACTGATTGAGCATCGGTGATATTCTCAGCACATGCATCAGCCTAGGCTGTCAAATGTAACCCTCTGTCCCACCCAGGGCCCACTGAGGTTTCCCCTCCTACTTTCTCCCCTGAGTCCAGCAGGGCCTTGGCATCTGCATTTTAACATACCCTGCAGGTGATTTTTATGCACACTGAAACTTGAGCATTGCCACAGAACATTTTATTTTACTATAAAAATATGATAAAATGCTCCACAAACACTATGTTATTATGTCCCTCATGCAATCTTGGAGGTTGAAGTGAATAAATCAGAATACTTGTTGTTTTGCTTGTGGGGTTTTGGTTCTGTTCTGTTTTGTTTTGTTTTTTGAAAAAAAGCAAAAGATATGCAATACAAGGGATTCAAGAGGAAATCATACATGATAAAGATCTAAGGAAAGGAGTTATACATTTATTCCAACAAGGGATTAGTATGGTAGGGCTTACACAGTTTTACAACCTGGATTAAACCTGTTCTATGGCATCATCCAATTAGAATTTATGAGAGAAGAACTACTTTGTTGGGAAATCAAAGCAAGACAGCTTCCAAATATCATATGTCCTTTCCCACAGACATAGCACACAAAAAAACTATTTAGGCAAATTCGCCCAATGAACATCGTGTACTACATTTTTTTCAGTAAAGCCTCTTTGGACTAGATCAGCTCATAGCAGATCGAAATGGAATGCCCAAACATGAGAACAGCTGCACTATAAGTAAAATATCTTGTTACATTTTTGTTAACCAACCAGCTACTCAGAATGTCAGTGTGTCACGCAAACATACAAAACCCTGTAAAATTATTCAGGATCTACTAAAATCCAAGCCTAGAAGTGCATACTTCTTCAGAGATGGTTCATGAAGCACTTCCTAACATCTTTTCCTCAGGTTTGCAAAGTCAATCAGCTCTTTTTAAATTTTAACACTGGGCTACAGCCAGCCTCAGAAGTCTCTAAGCTCCCTCTGATGGCCTGTGCTGTCCCTGAGTCCTTGGGGCCTACCAGACCTCAGACCTCTGATTTCTACTATACCAAACAGTCTCACTAGCCAATTCTAAATCCAAAAGATTCAGGTTGCTCTCCTAAAAGGCTCCTGGAAAGATGTATGACCACCCAGGTAACCAAATCCAGGCATGAGTCTCCCTGAGAACAGGACCCTGAAGGCCCACATTGTTAGGCAAGGCGACCTAGCCCCTTCTTTTCTGCCTTTTGAAGTGACTGTAACCTAATGCAGAATTCCTTAACAAGGGCTCCGTGGACCAACTTCACTGAGTCATAAAATGCTTGAGATTGTGAGCGAAAACTTTATGCATAAATGTATACTCATTTCCCTAAGGAGACTGTCTACAGCTTCCTACAGTTTCTCAAAAGGGTCTCTGGCATTCGCGATGTGACATTGTCATCTAAAGGGTAAATGCGATAGAGTTAGAACCTCTTCCTTGCTCTTGCTGGCTGACCTCACTTTAAGCGTGCACTTCTTTATGTCATGTGCACTAATCACATAGCGAGAAAAAAAAAAAGCAGTTTGCTTTCTGCGTCAGTTAGGAATCGGCTCTGCCTGGCAGTCACAGAGACCCTGCCACAGTGGCTTAACCAAATTATGGACGTCTTTCTTGTAAACGAAATCTGAGAAAGGCAATCAGTGTCTTTACACAGCCAAGAAGATGTCATTAGAGACACAGGCTTCTGTCTTTCTGCCGTGACATCCCGAGCATCTAGCTGTGTGACCAGAGATGTACCACGGAATAAATTTTACTTTACAGCCTGCGGGTCTGAACTAAACAGCAGGGAACACTGCGAAATAAAAGCTTTACATAGGGAACTTACCTCTTCACTCCTCCGTCCAAAAAACTCAGGCTTTTTCAACTGAACAGGAAAGAGAAAACATGTTCAGTATGCAATTCCAAGTGGGCTGTGTCACTTTATGGAAATGGATGTTAATGAAGTTATTCTTGCTCCGGGGTCCTCGGGCTTTCTCTGCTGCTACACACCACTGAGTGAAGAAGGGAGGCCTTCCTCCCTCCCACCGCTCTGTTTATCTCAGTCCTTGTAAAACAACAAAACATGAGCAAGGAACCTGCCTCTGTCATCAGAGAATTCCTTTGCTTTTCTTCCCACGTCTGGCTACGCTCAGCTCTTCCCTGGAATTGCGCTGAGCCTTCCTGGGAAGCTGAGTTTATTTCATTCGAGTCCCGTCCAGCCTCAGCCTGGGGCGTGGGGGCAGCATCCTGAACTCCGTGTCTCTTTCCAGATTCCGCCTCACTCACCATGATTTACATGGTGGCCCAGATGGGCTGCTTTCCTGTCTTTTGTGAGAAAAACACCCAGAACCCCATTTGTCTGTCCTCCTCTTGAAGGATTCTGATTTATTAACCAGAATGAGTTCTCAAGATGACATCGGCCTGTCCACAGGGCAGCGTACATGTGCCCTTCACTAGTAAGAATGTTCTAAAGCCCAATATTTCTGCGTGTTTGAGCAAATCGCTTCTTCTCACTATGCCACCATTGTCCCGTAAGCGGAATGACAGTGACCATATCTATTCCAAAAGTGGAGAGATGAAGCTCTTGTGCCTGAAAGGTGGCATTTTCTCCCGGCCGCCATCCCTTTCTAATGGCGTCCCCCATTGGAGGCAGGCAGCCCACTGCTGTGACATTTGCACTCAGGAGTTTCACTTCCAGCCTTTGGAAGAAAGAGAGGCTTTGGGTCCTGCAGGAGGAACTGGGAAGGGGCCAGTCCCCAAGTCACCTAGAAAAGGACAGGCAGTATTTCAACCTCCAGGGATGGTCTGTCATGTCCTCTCAGCCAAGAAGCTGACGACTGCAGGATGAGCCCCAGCTACCAGAGAGGTGCAGCCAGGGGAGGAAGTGGTACCCCTGGGCTCCATGTGATCAGCTCGGGACAAACTGGGGAAGGGCCGACACCCAGAAAGGCTTCTCGGTTGGGTTTTCTGCCTTGAGAACTGTATGTATGGGGGTCACAAATGCTGCGTGGAAGAGGGCTCTTTAAAAGCAATTCAACTGGAAGTCCCTGGCTGCTGCTGGCAGAGCGGCCTTTCTCTTCTGCCTGCCAGAGGACACAGCCTGGCCTGACTTCCCGCGAAGCTACTCAGGGCAGAGCATCTTTTCCCCGATCCTCTTCTCAGCGGCCGCCACAGCAGTAAATCTTCAGAGAGGCCTCCTTGGGCGAGTTCCTTTTTAAACTCCCTCCACTCCCCAGACCTCTCCAACCACCACTGCCATTCTAGCATGTTATTATTTTTTCCTCCTAAGCTTGCATTTTCCTCACACCCGGCACCCAGGCCTCCCTACACAGCTCTCTCCCTTTCCCTAATGGACTCTTCAGCTGGAATCTCTCCAAAGGGTGTGTTCGTGCAATCAAAAATTTCCCTTTTTGTTTTATCACATCATTGAACATATCAGATAAGGCCCAGCAAAGGGAGGGGGTGAGGTGTGGAGGGAAGAAAGGAAAGGAGGGAGGGAGGGCACGAGGGAGGGGAGGTGGTGGGAAACAAAGGGGCAGGTAAAGGTGGCAGAAGAAATCTTCACACCAGCTCTGAGGACCACACAGACTCAGCAAACACGAACGCAGACCTTCTGTGGTGGCCTCACTCTGTCCCTCTCTAGCCACTTGCCAAGAAGCCGCATGGCACTCGGACCTGGGCCAAATGACTGTCCCCAGCTTGAAGAGAATATAGGGAGGAAATCAGGCACAAGACGCAGTGGGACACGGACACCAGGACATTAAATAGTTAATTTTTAGCAAACCCAAATTGCATTTCCATCATGTGCGAGCAGTCAGCTGCTATTGTAGGTCACCACGATACAACGCATTATTTCTACAGTTTGTGGAAAACATTAGGCAGCTGTAATAAAGTCAATGGTATTTCCTTCCTTACTGAAACATGACTTCAGTAAATCCCCATTTAAATTTTTTTCCCTTTCTAAACATTTCTCTCCATCTGCACGATAAGTCAATAAAAGAAATTAAAAGTTAAAATGCCTAATGAAATTTTATCAGGCATGAAATGGCATTTAAAGCAGAGTTGCCACCCGGGCTTAGGTGGGTGAAAACTGACCCGAACTTGGGGGGTTATAAAAAGTGGGGGGAGGGTAGCAGCAAATTTCAGAGGCCTTTATGTATTGCAGCCACTGGAAAAAAAAGTCATTCCAAAGAGGCATTCCATGAAACCGAGACTCTCTGAGCAGTTAAGACTTTTATAGGAGGGACATCATTTCTGTAAACCTCCACATTCTTTTAAGCCGCCATCCCTTTTTCTTTATTTGCTTCTTTGCACTGACAGGCTTATTTTGAGATCAGTCTTCATCTGTGTGCCTCTGTCATGATCCCAGGAAAAGTGGCCGGAAGAAAGCCTGAGAACATTTCGAAGAAGAAGAAACAGATGGAAAGGGGAGGAGACTTAATTCTTAATCTCTCTTACAGAACAACATCAGATATTCTATGCAGGCTTAGAAAGTTTTAAATAAATAGGCATGGAGGAAAAACAATCCTGCATAAAGTCATTTACTTTAGTAATTACTTACCGTCCCATCTTTGGGTCATAGTAGACATCTCATTTTCATAGGAAGCTGAAAAGAAAGGGAGCCATTTGATGACTGTGCTGTTATTCCCCAGCCTTACCAATTTAAAACACTAATCTTTAAAAGTCAATTCCAAAGTCCTTCCTGACATACGACCTCCACAGAAATTAAGGAACATTAATGTCTAAGAAGAGACAGCAGAGTCAGACCTTCTAATTGGAAAGCATATTCAGGACTTCCATGAAGTCCTGTGGTTTGCCACTAGACAAGTGTTTTTCAGAGTGGTTAGCCTCACTGATAATGTTGCTGAGAAGGAAGCTCATGTCCAGCCTGCAAAGTTGGGAGAGGGATTCTGCAATATGCTGGACCTTGTCCGTTTCCCATACTGGCTCTGGAAATCAGCATGGGATAGTGGTTTTCCCATCGTATGTTCCATTCTGCTGCTCATCAGAAAGTTAGCTATGGGAGAACAGAGCCTAACCTATGTGAAAACAAGTCCATGCCTTTGTCCAGAAACTGGCCGTTGGGTAGTTAGGAAAGTATGTTGATAGAGGCTCTGGGCAGCATCACGGCACTGCAGTCATTGGCAGGTTTCACCAGTGCCCACCCAGCCCAACAATATGAAAGTTCTCTTATTTCCGTCAAGGTGATACAATTTTCAAATATTTTAAAAAGCATCAAAGAAAGCTGGGTCTGCAAGTCTAGGAAAGGACATTTTCACTTTTATTAAAGCCTTCTGGGGGCAGCGCCTGTGGCTCGTCGAGTAGGGCGCTGGCCCCATATACTGAAGGTGGCAGGTTCAAACCCAGCCTCGGCTGAACTGCAAAACAGAAAAATAGCCAGGCGTTGTGGCAGCACCTGTAGTCCCAGCTACTCAGGAGGCTGAGGCAAGAGAATCGCCTAAGCCCAGGAGTTGGAGGTTGCTGTGAGCTGTGTGACGCCACGGCACTCTACCAAGGGTGATAAAGTGAGACTCTGTCTCTACAAAAAAAAAAAAAAAGCCTTCTGACTTTCTGTAAAACAAAATAATTTGTGCTAACTTTTCTAATTTTTGGCTCTTCCCATTCTAGGCTCAGTGATCCTCTAGTGTTAGAGAGTGTATGACATTCAAACACACAAAAGCCTTCCAACAATGTATTTGTTGATAATATTTGGGGGGACCAGGTGACTGGAGGGAAAATTATTTGTAAATATTTGCAACAGGTATACACAAGTTTCCCATGTTCATAAGCCTGTCCACTGAACCCCAAACAGAAGGATGATTGCCTGTCTACACCAGACAAGACACGTGCAGAATTCCTGAGCAGTCAATGTCTGTTGAAGGACAGATTCATAACTTGAACTAAAATTCCAGAGGAGGGCAGAGAAGCCTGGCATAGGAAAATTCACACTTTAGAGAAATGCTTTTGAACAGGTGATCATTCAAACTACAAGGCAACTTGGTAGAGTCAGAAACAAAAGCAAGCAGCAGAAACAGAAGGATAATGCTCAGGTGTGTGTATCTCTGCTCACAAGTCAGCCATTTGATCACAGGTAGAAATTCCATTAGAAACAACTGGGCAGAGACAGGTCTTGTGGACTGGATACTTAGGTAACATTGGGACCCTCGTTAAGACTAAAAAATAAAAAATAGAAAAAATTAGACCGGGTGCGGTGATGCATGTCTATTATTCCAGCTACTGGGGAGGCTGAGGCAGGAGTTCAAGTCCAGCTCGGACAACACATATAACAAAACTCCACCTCTTAAAACAAACACTATGTGCAGATGTGAAGATTTATTTAGAAGGGACTCATGCAAATGAAGGGCTCTGAAGTTTAAGCTGCCCTAGCTTCTCAATATGTTCACCACTGATTAACAGTACCTTTTCCTACAAAATACATGCTGCGTGAATACAGTTTGGGTCATTTGTGCAATGATCAGACTAAAATAAAGGGCTATATCTCTGCGGTGAGAAGACCTGTCACAGTTTTCGCAAGATTTGTGTTGCGTGAACATTTCCATATTGTAAGTTAACTCTTCACCACGTCTTTCCGGTGTCAGAGTGAGAACTTCATCTTGACTCTGAGCCCTTGCAGATGTCCTAACCTCAGGATTATCTTGATTAGAAGGGCGTGAAGATTTATACTGTTGAGTGCTAAATCAGATCCCCAGAGCTTACCAAGAGATAGAGTTTTGTACTTTCATGAGATTTGTCTTCTTTTGTGTTCTCCCTACCTCTAACCTTTGCATGGGGATTTACAGTATGATCTAAGTGTTCGCTCTCTACTGGTACAACTTGCTTTCAAAGGGTAAAGTAAGTCAATTCAAAATCAAAGTCAACTTCAGACAATTTAGAGATGGTCATTTTAGCCATCATGTTACATTAGTGTTATTTAGAAGAGAATGTGAATGAAAAAGCCAACTTAATAGCATAAAGAAGAAGTATTACAGGTACTATTAGAAGTTACTGGTCCTTCATGGATGTAGACCTCCAAAATCACTAAAGAGGATGAAAACAATTTTTGAAGTAAGAACATTTCAAATCAAATATCTGTATCATGGTAGATACAGTCTAATTTTATTGGTCCTAATTTGTTTATTTATCTCAGATGAGATATTTGGGGTATTAGGTCGAATATCTCTTTCTCTATTCTCAGATTGACTGTGTTTTACTAATTAATTTTAGGACAGAAATACAGTTAATTGCTTCTAAATCATTAAATCAATTCTCCTTTTTTTTCCATGACTCTGAACATTAGCAGTTGAAGAATGGGCTCCTCTTTAATCCAACAGAAGCATGGAAATTCTCATATTGCAGCTGACTTTTGGTATCAATATTCCACATAGCATTTTATTAACTGGAAAGTGGCAAAATACTCTTTTTCTTTTTCCTTTTTTCTTCTTTTTTTTTTTTTTTTGAGACAGAGTCTCAAGCTGTTACCCTGGATAGAGTGCTGTGGCATCACAGCTCACAGCAACTTCCAATTCCTGGGCTCAAGCGAGTCTCTTGCCTCTGCCTCCCAAGTAACTGGGACTACAGGCGCCCACCACAACACCCGGCCATTTTTTGGTTGCAGCCGTCATTGTTGTTTGGCGGGCCCAGGCTGGATTTGAACCCTCCAGCTCAGGTGTACGTGGTTGGCGCCTTAGCCCATTGAGCCACAGGCGCCGAGCCTCTTTTTATTTTTCAAGAAAATTAAACTGAGGTATTCCCAGAGGGGTTTTGCACTAGATATAGAAACAGTTAACCACCCTTTTCCATGAAGCTGGACTGCCTGGAAGATTAGTCCCCAAACAAGTGTGGTGGTAGTCATAACAATGCTATCGCCTTCTCTTCTGAAAGGAATTGGGGCATCATTCCAGGGTGCGTATAACACACTTCCCACATTGCAGGAGGAGTTCTAAAAATGTTGAAATGGCTATGGTGGTCACCAACCAAGAAATGCAGCCTATTTTTGGAAAATTAATTCAAGAAATATTTATTGAGAGCTTAGTTTATATCAGACATGGGTATATAGAGATGCTCTTGAGGAACTTAAAATTTATATTATATATACATATCCATGTATATGCTTCTTACATATGTAGTACATAGACACCACACCAGACACACACACCTAAAAAGAATTGATTATTTACAGCAATTTTAACTATCTACTACAAAGCCAAGAACCTCTGAGTCACTAAGGTGGCAAACCCTGCCAGAAAGTCTAATGAAAAAAAAAATCACGAGCTCATAGAAGAAGCCCATAGGCCCCACATAGAACCCATGTGTTCTCACTTCTCTCACAATTCCAGCAAGCCTGATTATCTCATACCACATCTAGATGTTTAATAATCTCATTATCTCTTGCAAAATACAAGGCAGATGAACAGCAGGGGAGGAGAGCTATTAAATGAACACAGGAAGTAAAAAGTGCAAAAATGTGGGACCATTTAGTAAAGGGGTGAACAACACTACCCTCTCAGCAGTCCCTGAGACGTAAGGTGAGTTTAGATTATGTTCGGCATTTTTCATTATGAAGAAAAAAAAAGAAATGTACAATTCGTTTTAGAAGAAAAATTGATCCTTCCCATCACTCCTTCAGTAATATTGCTAACAAAATGAGCTGTTAACATTCAAAGACATTTTTCATTCACCATTAAACTCGCCTTTATCAAGTTTTTTCCCCTCACCAGTTTGAGGAGAGAAAACTATAAACTGGATAATAATTACAGACTTATAAGTGTGATATAATACAGCTTCCAGTGTGAAAATGCCCTAAGACATGAAATGTTCCTATAGAAAAAGTCACTTTGGTGACAAAGGAAAGAGTCCTTACATCCAGAAAAGGATAGGGCTCTGTCTTTTGCATAAATCCCCTTGATTTGTGACCTAACAGTTGACATGACTAATGTTTCTATGATTTCTCATTTTCATAGATGGGATTAGTGAAAGGGACTCTCTCTGGAATTCCCGAAACATAAAAGTATTTTGCCATTTCAAATGTGCCCTGCATGATCTGTTACTAAAGCATCTGAAGTGAGGGGCTTGGGTCCCAAGAATCAGGAAACCAAGGGAGAACAAGATAACTTGACTGTCTGAAAAAGAGAGCTGGTCAGTAATGCCTTCCACTCGCCTTCCGTGGGGCTGGAAATGAGGGACCCGGGACCTCCATGAAAATTACACACATCATAGAGCTGATGTGTTAAGGAGTTCATCTGCAAGAGAACATGAAGGCGAAACTTACCATGAAGTTCTGGAAAACTTAGTAGTAGTAAGGCTGACTAGTAACTGATACAAACTACTACAGAAAGCGAAGCGATGCTTTGAGAATATGTACAAGTGTTTAGAGTACTTTTGTGACAAAAGAAATATCCCCTCCCAGTATTTCCAAATTCGAACAATGTACAAAAAGTATAGTGAAAATTGGAAGTCGTCCACCATTTGATTTCAAGATTCAGTAAAAAGCTACAGTAATTAAGTCAGTGTGGTATTCACATAAGGCAAACATAGAAAAGAGTCAGAAATAGGCCAACACATATACATTTGATTGATTCCAACAATGATGCCAAGGTTAATTAATAAGTAAAAAAGTCATTTCAGTAAATGGTGCTAGAAAAATACGCATCCATATGCAAAAATTATGAAACTTGACAATATACACAAAAATTAACTCAATATGGCTCACAGAACGAAGCATAAGTGCTAAAACTATAAACCTTTCAAAGAAAAGAATAGGAGAAAATCTTGGTTACCTTGCACTATCGAAGATTTCCTAGGAAACAGAAATCATGAATCATAAAAGAAAAAAATTGGTAAATTGGACTTCATTAAAGTAAAAAAAATCTACATTTTGCATGACAATGTTAAGAAAATGAAACAGCAAAAGACAAGCAAGGAAAAAATATTTACAAATCACGTATCTAAAAAAGTATTTCTATCCAGGATATATGAAAGAACTCTCAACACTCATAAGAAAGCAAACCACCCAATTCTTCGAAAATAGGCAAAAAATTTTAATAGACAATTTACAAAAGAAAATATGCAGATGGCAAATAAGTACATAAAAAGATGCCCGATATCATGGGTAATTAGGGAAATGCAAATTGAAACTATCCTGGGATACTCCTCCACTCCCATCAGAGTGACTGAAATTAAAAAAAAAAAAAAATACAATAGCAAGGGTAGATAAGGCTGTAGACTACAGGAAATGTTGGGAGGTTTTGGGGAGGAGTGTAAGATGATACAACCACATTGGAAGAGTTTAGTAGGTAAACATGAAACTTTCCATCCCATGGTGTCTACCAAACAATAATAAAACATATGTCTGCACAAAACCCCATACACTAAGTTTCTAACAGCCTTATGCACAGTCTTCAAAAGCTGTAGACAGCCTAAATGTGCCACAAGGGATGAATGTATAAACAGACTGTGGTATATTCCTGCAGTAGAATACTACTCAGTAATAAAAAGTAACAAACTAAGGAAATACACAGCAGTGTGGGGAGATCTCCAGAGTACTATGCTGAATGAAAGGGGGCTGACTCAGAAGGCTTCCTACTAGGATTTCCGGCTCCTCATCTTGGCCATCTGAATGCAATCGTGCTGCAGCATGACACCGAGGCGCTTTGCAGAAGACGAAGTTTTTTTTTTTTTTTTTGATATCTCAGGGAGGGCACAAAGTGCCCACACTTACTTTATTGTTTTTTGTTTGTTTGTTTGTTTTTTCAATTTAAAATACATGTATTTTATTATTCTTCATTACATTATTCCCCCACCCCCACCCCTCCATGGTAAGACAGAATTGATTTACAGAAAAGAATACAGAAAACACCAAAGCTGCTGGTAGAGGGAGAGATTTCAAGTGGGGAGAGAGATGCTCTCTCAGTTCCTCTCCCAGTCTTTCCCCGTCTCCTCCTCTAGGCCTCTAGCCTCAGGGCATATACAGGTGTATGGGTTCCTTGGCCAGGAAACAAATGAATACAGTCCCTTCCACCAGGGGCAAGGTGAATGAGTGTATCAATGAATGGACACAGTCCATCCATGGAATTCAGGCCTAGGAAATTCACAAGAAACTGGCCTAGGCATAGGA